>BSBK01011504.1:222500-237128 GCA_027943335.1 Chamaecyparis obtusa | reverse complement strand
GTGCTATAATCTCCCGATTCAATATCCAATATGTATTTAATAATCTATATTTTTTTCATTTTATTTTTTAAGTCTCTCCCTATTTGATGCCTTTTCAATGAGAGGAATAAATCTTTATTTTTATACCCCTAAACTGAACGGGGTGGCATGTCTGTCCCTTTGCAAAGGATCACACCTTTTAGTTATCAATACTAATCACTGCATTTTTAATGTTTATTTCAACACCTGTCATTAGATGCCTTTGTTATTAATTTAATTGCTTATATCTTATACATAGGATCACTCATATTATGAGTAGTTTGTCTTGTCTTGTTGACTTGTCAAACTAATCGTTGTTCATGTGACAAGAGATGGGAATTTATTTGTTATTTTCTATTTGAAATACATTCCTCATGTTTGACTAATCACTATTTTAGAACAACATATATTGAGAAATTGATTTTAATATTAGGAATTTATATTTATATTAAGAATGAATATTATATGGATTATTATATCAATATTATATTATTAATATTAGTAGTTAATTTTATTCATTCATTGATTTCAACTGTTAGTTGAAGCAAATGAATGAGGAACGGACAAGTAAACGTGGCGATGTTGAAAACTATTTTCATTGTTGACAACATTTTTAATTGTTGAACGATGGCTTCTGAACCAATGATGGATATTGGCAAACCACAACTTGTAAACACTATTGAAGTCATCACCACAAGAGATCTTTGAGTAGAAAATGCTCCAGTCTAATATTATTAGCCAACGAGGTTGCTGCCTTGTAGAAATGACATTAACCATCCAAATTTATTATAATGCACTGATCAGAGACTAGAAAGGTCTCACTTGGGGTGATGTGTTGATGTGCCCCCCCCAGAAAAGAAAGCCTTCGATTGAAGAAATTATGTACCTGCCAATAAAAAACATGCAGATTTGGCTGATGGTTTGATCTGCAAAAGAGATAATAGACGAATGATATGTGTATAGGTCAGTTGAGGATTTCACTCTGGACTATGAAATGGTCTTGAGCATGGTAGAGAAAAAGTTCAATTGTAAGTGGAATATTACCATGGTGTTCTGTTACACTGATTCCAAGCTTGGAAGTTGTGGAGGTGAGAATGGACATCAAGCACATAATGCCTGTAGACAATGTGGCCATAGCGCTATAATTTAGCTTGGATGATCCTCTGGTCTTTCATTTGTCATTTGGCAGCAATACATGGGTTAAAAAAGAGGTTGCTACTATGGATTTCTTTAGGTTTGCAGAATTTTCTGTGAAGGAGAGCCTAGTTTAGATACAAAAGTTGAAGGCTTCCATGGAAAAAGCACTCAATGGTATGGATGAGAGATTTAAGAATACCATTAAGGAAACCTGGTATAGCAGGATGTGTCCTTATGGCCCTTATGTTTTACTACTTGATATTATTGAGGGATTTTTGGAGCACTGCTACATTAGGCCTGATGGTCATCTAGGTGTGTGCCAAAAGGTTGAATTTTCTTGTAACATTTTTGCCACTCTTCTAATTTTCATGGGATCTTGGTTGAAGACTCTTAGGGCCTTGTGCACCATTTATAAAAGGCCTCTTCCACCATTCTCTCACTTGTGGTGTTTGCGATGCATAATTATGGTATTTGCTTCTTTAATCTTTCCTCCATTTTATTTAAAGATCATCAAGGAATTGGGGACATGAGTCAATGATAAGGGCATTGATTAAACCTTAAGAAGTAGTTCAATGCAGGGAATTTCAAGTTTTTAAATCATGGAATGATAGGTCCATGAGAAGAAGAAAAACCCACTTTTTTATATTCAATTTATAGTGGCTGGTTTTGGGTTTTATGCTGGAAAAGTCCCCTACCAATTAAGGTGTTGTTTATAAACATGATTTTGTTAAAACACACCTGATAGATTTTTGGTAAAGTTTTGTACTAATTATTTCCTTTAAATAATTATGATATTTGATATAGAATTATAGTTTTTAAACAAATTGTGGGAGGAAACTGGCGAAGGTTTATGGAATAATTTTGTGAAGCTTCCTTTCAAAAGATTTTTCTCCAGCCTTAATAAAACTTAATAAATTAAAAATTTATGTAATTTATAAACTCTATATATTAAAAATGTAATTTATAAAACTCTATAAATTAAAAATGTGCGTAATTTTTCAACATATTAATTTCTGTCAAACTATAAAGGATATGAGTATGAAATATTTTTCACACTTTCAAAAATATCTTTAATATTGTCCTTGTCAAAGGATTTGAACTTTAATTATTACATTTGACCTTGAATCAGGAACCAAAATCATATAAAATCAGTCAGATGTTTATGGACAAGAAATCTTAGAATTTTGAAACATAGACATAGAGGTAAGTGACTATATATAAATATACATGTATATATGGTTGTTGGTTATTAATATAAAGATATGTATATGTATATATATGTAGCTTAATATAAGTATCAGATAATTACTATATATAAACAATATTGAAATTGGAATTACATACATACATACATACATACATACATACATACATACATACATACATACATACATACATACATACATACATACATACATACATACATACATACATACATACATACATACATACATACATACATACATACATATATATATATATATATATATATATATATATATATATATATATATATATATATATATATATATATATATATATATATATATATATATATATATATATATATGGAGTATATTAATGAAATTTTATATTTGAATGACTGAATGTGTATATCAAAAGAATTTATAATGTATGACTAAATAAAAAGCCTATCGGCTTGATTAATAAAGTAAAAATAATTCAACTTGTAAATTACTAAAAAATAAATTTTGGCTTCTTTTTGTTGGTGTGGCACTTTGCTACTATGTGTGTGATGTGTATGTGTTGTGCGCGTATGTGTGTGTAGAAGTCTAGTTCTTGAGGAACCTAGATTTTTTAGGCTTTAATTTAACAATTTATAATATATGTACACATATATAATATAATTATATATTTTGTAATAAAATTATACAATGAATATTATATGGATTATTATATCAATATTATATTATTAATATTAATAGTGAATTTTATTTATTCATTCATTTCAATGGTTAGTTGAAACAAATGAATGAGGAGTGGACAAGTAAACATAGCGATGTTGAAAACTATTTTCATTGTTGACAACATTGTTAACTGTTGAATGATGGCTTTTGAACCAATGATGGATTTTGACAAACCATGGCTCACAAAAACTATTGAAGTCATCACCACAAGAGATCTCCAAGTAGAAAATGCCCCAGTCTAATATCATTAGCCAACAAGGTCGCTACCTTGTAGAAATGACATTAGCCATCCAAATTTATTATAATGCACTGATTAGAGACTAGAAAGGTCTCAGGTGGGGTGATTTGTTGATGTAGGCCCCCAAAAAAGAAAGCATCTCACTGAAGAAATTATGTGCCTGCCAATAAAAAATATGTACATCCGGTTGATGGTTGATTTGCAGAAGAGATAATAGAAGAATCTTATGTGTATAGGTCAACTAAGGATTTCATTGTGGACTATGAAATAGTCTTGAGCATGGTAGACAAAATTTCAATTGTAAGTGGAATATTACCACAGTGTTTTGTTACACTGATTCTGAGCTTGGAAGTTATGGAGGTGAGAATGGACATCAGACACATAATGCCTGCAGACAATGTGGCCATAGTGCTACAATTTAGCTTGGATGATCCTCTGGTCTTTCATTTATCATTTGGTAGCAATACATGGGTTAAAAAAGAGGTTGCTACTGAGGATTTCTTTAGGTCTACAATTTTTTTGTGAAGGAGAGCCTAGTTCAGATACAAAAGTTGAAGGCTTCCATGGAAAACACACTCAATAGTATGGATAAGAGATTTAAGAATGCCATTAAGGAAACTTGGTATAGCAGGATGTGTCCATATGGGCCTTATGTTTTAATACCTGATATTATTAAGGGATTTTTGGAGCACTGCTACATTAGGTCTGATGGTCGTCTAGGTGTGTGCTAAAAGGTTACATTTTCTTGTAACATTTTTGTCACTCTTCTATTTTTCATGGGATCTTGGTTGAAGACTCTCAGGGCCTTGTGCACCATTTGTAAAAGGCCTCTTCCACCATTCTCTCGCTTGTGGTGCTACGATGCAGAATTATGGTATTTATTTCTTTAATCTTTCCTCCAGTTTTATTTAAAGATCATCAAGGAATTGGGGACTTGAGTCAACCATAAGGGCATTTATTAAACCTTAAGAAGCAGTTCGATGCAGGGGATTTTAGGTTTTTTAATCATGGAATGATAGGTCCATGAGAAGAAGAAAAATTGGCTTTTTATATTCAATTTATAGTGGCCAGTTTTTGGTTTAGGCTGGAAAAGTCCCCTACCAATTTAGGTGTTGTTTATAAACATGATTTTGTTAGAATGCACTTGATAGATTTTGGGTAAAGTTTTGTAGTAATTATTTCCTTTAAATATTTATGATATTTGATATAGAATTACAATTTTTAAATAAATTATGGGAGGAAACTGGTGAAGGATTATAGAATAATTTTGTGAAGCTTCCTTTCAAAAGATTTTTCTCCAGCCTTAATAAAACTTAATAAATTAAAAATGTCTATAATTTATAAACTCTATATATTAAAAATGTAATTTATAAAACTCTATAAATTAAAAATGTGTGTAATTTTTCAACATATTAATTTCTCTCAAACTATAAAGGATATGAGTATGAAATATTTTTCACACTTTCAAAAATATCTTTAATATTGTCCCTGTCAAAGGATTTGAACTTTAATCATTACATTTGCCCTTGAATACATTCAAATTTAAAATGGTAAATAATATTCAAAATCGTATAAATGTAATTTTTTTTAGTAATTTAAGTAAAAAAAATAGATATTAAATAGCTTATAAAATAGTTCATTATTGTTTAATAAATATTAGTTTTCTTATTAATTTTGAAATATATTTTTCCTCACTCATATATTTAAATTAATAAATATAAATTAATTCTAATATAATAAGATAAAATCTTATTTTTAACATAATCTAGATTTTTTCATTTATGATACTAACCAAAAATCTTTAAATACAAAAAAATATCATCATAAATAAAAATATAAAATATATAATTTAATTATTTATAGTTTTTGGCAGTCAAATCCAATAAAGTTGAAAAGATTCTATCACGTAATTTAAATATTTAGAACATTAAAAAGTCTAAACTTTAAAAAAGATGGTAGAGACAATATTTAACCACTACCCATTCATAACCATTTTCACCTCCTTTATTTCCTGCAACTCATGAAGATTTTATCTTAGGATTATTTTGAAATAATTATAATCAATATTCAAATTTTAAATAAACAATTTGACTTTAAAATCTAAATATTTAACTATTTTATATAAAATTTTACTAATTAGATTTTTAAATTGATTGATATAAATAAATACAATTAGGTTTGAGTTTAATATAAAATATAGAGATAAGTCATTTATAAAATGTAGAGATAATTCATATATAATGTGTACCTTCAAAATCTTGCCCACAAAAATACAACTCAATGTTAAAAAAAGCATCCTTATAAGACAAGTTGTTTTGAACAAATGAGATTACAAATAAATAAATTTTGTAATTCAAAAAACTCAAAAGTATAAATTGAAACTTTATAAAAGTTATGGTTATTTTATAAAAAAAATAAATCAAGTCTATATATATGAACAAAGTTTATATTATCTTCATATCGAGTGCCAAGGCAAAAACTTTGTTCAATATTTGACATTTCAACGGTTTTGACAAAAAAAACTATCATTCCATTTCTAGTTAAACATTTTGACAACATTTAATAATTTGACATGAGAAATATTTAATCCCTCTTTAAATTATTGTGTTATAAAACTCATAGTTAATATTTCTTAGTAACAATAGATGATATAATCTGTTATATCGTTTAGTCTTCCATAATTAGTTTCTAATGAAAATATGATTTCTAAATAAAATAGATTCTATAATTATTTAATTATTTTTAATAATTTATAATTAATTTTGAAATTTAAACTTTAATTACAAATTTATATATTTTAATAGTTATATCTATCTCATTTGTTTTATTTTTTCATTGTTGTTATTTAAACATGAGAATAGTTTTGTGCTTCTCATAGTCTTCAAATGCGGGGAATTCCATTCTTTCTAATCATGTATGTTCGCAGCCATGTTCCCGCAACAACAACTGAACCAGTAGGATATGTGAACCCATCACCATCTATCATCGGTTGTACAAGCTTTTGCTTACCTCGTACACAATGTGCTAACCAATAATCTGACCTCTCATCATTCCCCTATGGTGAAACCAATGCAAAAACATCTCCTAGCTTCAAAAGACAATTATTATCTATTACTTCCATTCAAATTGTGATAATAATTCACACAATTTTATTATTTAATTTAATAATTATAATTTCATATGAATAATTAATTTGCATAGCATCACACTATAATTTTATTACAAAATATATAATTATATTATATATGTGTATATATATTATAAATTATTAAATTAAAGCCTAAAAAAATTCTAGGGTCCTCAAGAACTAGACTTCTACACACATAGATCACACACACACATATACACATCACACACACATAGTAGCAAAGTGCCACACCAACAAAAAGAAGCCAAAATTTAGTTTTTAGTAATTTACAAGTTGAATTATTTATTTCTTATTAATTAAGCCGATAGGCTTTTTATTTAGTCATACGTTATAAATTCTTCTAATATACATTGGGTCATTCAGATATAAAATTTCATTATATACTCCACATATATATATATATATATATATATATATATATATATATAATTCCAATTTTAATATTGTTTATATATAGTAATTATCTGATACTTATATTAAGCTACATATATATACATATACATATCTTTATATTAATAACCAGCAACCATATATACATGTATATGTATATATAGCGACTTACATCTCTGTCTATGTTTCAGAATTCTAAGATTTCCTGCCCATAAAGATCTAACTGATTTTATATAATTCTAGTTCCTGATTTGATGCTTGGTCTGCTGATGTGTATCCCATATATATTTTGTAATCTATTTCTTTCTTGTCATCTATATGAAATATATATTTAATAACCCATAATAATTTCCATTCAGATCTTCATCTATCCTCCAAAACTATCCTTCTGCTTTGTAGCTAGAATCAGGAATCATTTCCATTCAGATCTTCATTTATCCTCCAAAACTATCCTTCTACTCTGTTCCTACAATTTTCCGATTCGATATCCAATATGTGTTTAATAATCTATATTTTTTTTTGTTTATTTTTTTAAGTCTCTCCCTATTCGATGCCTTTTCAATGAGGGATAAATCTTTATTTTTATACCCCTAAATTGAATAGGTGGCATGTCTGTCCCTTTGCAAAGGATCACACCTTTTTGTTATCAATACTAATCACCGCATTTTTAATGTTTATTTTAACACCTGTCATTAGATGCCTTTGTTATTAATTTCATTACTTATATCTTATATGCAGGATCACTCATATTATGAGTAGTTTGCCTTGTCTTGTTGACTTGTCAAACTAATCATTGTTCATGTGAAAAGAGATGAGAATTTATTTGTTGTTTGCTATTTGAAATACATTCCTCTTGTTTGACTAATCACTATTTTAGGACAACATATATTGGAAATTGATTTTAATATTAGGAATTTATATTTATATTAAGATTTGTTATTAATATTATTAATATTAAGAATAGATATTATATGGATTATTATATCAATATTATTTTATTAATATTAATACTTAATTTTATTTATTCATTCATTTCAACGGTTAGTTGAAATAAATGAATGAGGAGTGGACAAGTAAACGTGGCGATGTTGAAAATTGTTTTCATTGTTGACAACATTGTTAATTATTGAATGATGGCTTTTGAACCAACGATGGATTTTGACAAACCATGGCTCGCAAAAACTATTGAAGTCATCACCACAAGAGATCTCCGAGTAGAAAATGCTTTAGCCTAATATCATTAGCCAACAAGGACGCTGCCTTGTAGAAATGATATTAGTCATCCCAATTTATTATAATGCACTGACCAGAGACTAGAAAGGTCTCAGGTGGGGTGATTTGTTGATGTGGGCCCCCAAAGATGAAAGCCTCTAACTGAAGAAATTATGTGCCTGCCAATAAAAAATATGCAGATCTGGCTAATGGTTGATTTGCAGGAGAGATAATAGAAGAATCATATGTGTATAGGTCAGCTGAGGATTTCACTGTGGACTGTGAAACGGTCTCGAGCATGGTAGACATAAGTTCAATTGTAAGTGGAATATTACCATGGTGTCTTGTTACACTGATTTCAGACATGGAAGTTGTGGAGGTGAGAATGGACATCAAGCACATAATGCCTATAGACAATGTGGCCATAGCACTACAATTTAACTTGGATGATCCTCTGGTCTTTCATTTATCATTTGGCAACAATACATGGGTTAAAAAAGAGGTTTCTACTGAGGATTTCTTTAGGTCTGCAGAATTTTCTGTGAAGGAGAGCCCAGTTCAGATATAAAAGTTGAAGGCTTCCATGGAAAATGCACTCAATGGTATGGATGAGAGATTTAAGACTGCCATTAAGGAAACCTGGGTACAGCAGGATGTGTCCATATGGGCCTTATGTTTTTCTACCTGATATTATTGAGGGATTTTTGGAGCACTACTACATTAGGCCTGATGGTCATCTAGGTGTGCGCCAAAGGGTTGCATTTTTTTGTAACATTTTTGTCACTCTTTTGATTTTCATGGGATCTTGGTTGAAGACTCTCAGGGCCTTGTGCGCCATTTGTAAAGGCCTCTTCCACCATTCTCTCGCTTGTGGTGTTGCGATGCATAATTATGGTATTTGTTTCTTTAATCTTTCCTCCTCCATTTTTATTTAAAGATCATCAAGGAATTGGGGACTTGAGTCAACCATAAGGGCATTTATTAAACCTTAAGAAGCAGTTTGATGCAGGGGATTTTATGTTTTTTAATCATGGAATCATAAGTCCATGAGAAGAAGAAAAATTGGCTTTTTTATATTCAATTTATAGTTGCTGGTTTTGGGTTTAGGCTAGAAAAGTTCCCTACCAATTTAGGTGTTGTTTATAAACATGATTTCATTAGAACGCACCTGATAGATTTTGGGTAAAGTTTTGTAGTAATTATTTCCTTTAAATATTTATGATATTTGATATAAAATTATAATTTTTAAACAAATTGTGGGAGGAAACTGACAAAGGTTTATGGAATAATTTTGTGAAGCTTCCTTTCAAAATATTTTTCTCCAGCCTTAATAAAACTTAATAAATTAAAAATATTTGTAATTTATAAACTCTATATATTAAAAATGTAATTTATAAAACTCTATAAATTAAAAATGTGTGTATTTTTTCAACATATTAATTTCTCTCAAACTATAAAGGATATGATTATGAAATCTCTTTCACACTTTCAAAAATATCTTTAATATTGTCCCTGTCAAAGGATTTGAACTTCAATTATTACATTCGACCTTGAATGTATTCAAATTTAAATTGGTAAATAATATTCAAAATCGTATAATCGTATAAATGTAATTTAAAATAATTTATTATTGTTTAATAAATATTAGTTTTTCTTATTAATTTTGAAATATATTTTTCCTCACTCATATATTTAAATTAATAAATATAAATTAGTTCTAATATAATAAGATAAAATCTTATTTTTAACAAAATCTAGATTTTTACATTTATGATACTAACCAAAACTCTTAATTTAATTATTTATAGTTTTTGGCAGTCAACATGAAGATTTTATCTTAGGATTATTTTGGAATAATTATAATTAATATTCAAATTTTAAATAAACGATTTGACTTTAAAATCTAAATATTTAATTATTTTATATCAAATTTTTACTAATTAGATTTTTAAATTGATTGATATAAATAAATATAATTTAGTTTGAGTTTAATATGAAATGTAGAGAAAAGTCAGTTATAAAATGTAGAGATAATTCATATATAATGTGTACCTTGAAAATCTTGCCCACAAAAATATAATGCAATGTTGAAAAAAGCATCCTAATAGACAAATTGTTTTGAACCAATATGATTACAAATAAATAAATTTTGTAATTCGAAAAACTCAAAAGTATAAATTGAAACTTTATAAAACTTATGGTTATTTTGTAAAGAAAAAATCAAGTCTGTATATATGAACAAAGTTTATATTATCTTCATATCTAATGCCAAGGCATAAACTTTGTTCAATATTTGACATTTCAACGGTTTGACAAAAAAAACCATCATTCCATTTCTAGTTAAAGATTTTGACAACATTTAATAATTTGACATGAGAAATATTTAATCCCTCTTTAAATTATTGTGTTATAAAACACATAGTTAATATTTCCTAGTCACAATAGATGATATAATCTGTTATATCTTTTAGTCTTCCATAATTAGTTTCTATTAAAAATATGATTTCTTAATAAAATAGATTTTATAATTATTTAATTATTTTTAATAATTTGTAATTAATTTTAAAATTTAAACTTTAATAAAAAATTTATCTATTTTTATAGTTATATCTATCTCATTTGTTTTATTTTTTCATTGTTGGTATTTAATTTACAATTATTATCTATTACTTGTATTCAAATTTTGATAAAAATTCACACAATTTTATTATTTAATTTAATAATTATAATTTCATATGAATAATTAATGTTGTATAGCATCACACTATAAGTTTATTTCAAAATATATAATTATATTATATATGTGTATATATATTATAAATTATTAAATTAAAGCCTAAAAAATTCTAGGGTCCTCAAGAACTAGACTTCTACACACACACACACACACACACACACACACACACACACACACATCAAACACACACACAAACACACACGCACACGCACACGCACATACACATCAAACACACATAGTAGCAAAGTGCCACACCAACAAAAAGAAGCCAAAATATTTTTAAGTAATTTACAAGTTGAATTATATATTTCTTATTAATTAAGCTGAGAGGCTTTTTATCTAGTCATACGTTATAAATTATTTTGACATACACACTGGGTCATTCTGATATAAAATTTCATTATATACTCCAAACATATAATTCATATATACATACATACATACATACATATATATATATATATATATATATATATATATATATATATATATATATATATATATATATATATATATATATATATATATATATATATATATATAATATATATATAATATATATATATATATATATATATAGTATATATATATATATATATATATATATATATAAAATTCCAATTTCAATATTGTTTATATATAGTAATTATCTGATACTTATATTAAGCTACATATATATACATATACATATCTTTATTAATAACCAACAACCATATATACATGTATATGTATATATAGTGACTTACCTCTCTTCTATGTTTCAGAATTCTAAGATTTCCTGCCCATAAAGATCTGACTGATTTTATATATTTTTGGTGCCTGATTTGATGCTTGGTATGCTGATGTGTATCCCATATATATTTCATAATCTATTTCTTTCTTGTCATCTATATGAAAATATATATTTAATAACCCATAATCATTTCCATTCAGATCTTCATCTATCCTCCAAAACTATCCTTTTGCTATGTTGCTAGAACTGGGAATCATTTCCATTCAGATCTTCATCTATCCTCGAAAACTATCCTTCTGCTATGCTGCTATAATCTCTCGATTCGATATCCAATATATATTTATTAATCTATATTTTTTTCTTTATTTTTTTTAAGTCTCTCCCTATTTGATGCCTTTTTAATGATAGGGATAAATCTTTATTTTTATACCCCTAAACTGAACGGGTGGCATGTTTGTCCCTTTGCAAAGGATCACACCTTTTTGTTATCAATACTAATGACTACATTTTTAATGTTTATTTTAACACCTGTTATTAGATGCTTTTTTTTATTAATTGCATTGCTTATATCTTATACGTAGGATCACTCATATTATGAGTAGTTTGTCTTGTCTTATTGACTTTTCAAACTAATCATTGTTCATGTGAAAAGAGATGGGAATTTATTTGTTGTTTGCTGTTTGAAATACATTCCTCTTGTTTGACTAATCACTGGTTTAAGACAACATATATTGAGAAATTAATTTAAATATTAGGAATTTATATTTATATTAAGATTTTTTATTTATATTATTAATATTAAGAATGGATATTATATCAATATTATACTATTAATATTAATAGTTTATTTTATTTATTCATTCATTTCAACAGTTAGTTGAAACTTGAAATAAATGAATGAGGAGTGGACAAGTAAACATGATGATGTTGAAAATCGTTTTCATTGTTGACAGTATTGTTAACTATTGAACGATGACTTCTGAACCAATGATGGATTTTGACAAACCATGGCTCGCAAAACTATTGAAGTCATCACCACAAGAGATCTTCGAGTAACAAATGCTCCAGTCTAATATCATTAGCCAACAAGGTTGCTACCTTGTAGAAATGGCATTAGCCATCCAAATTTATTATAATGCACTGATCAAAGACTAGAAAGGTCTCAGGTGTGGTGATTTGTTGATGTGGCCCCCCCAAAAAGAAAGCCTTTGACTGAAGAAATTATGTGCCTACCAATAAAAAATATGTAGATTTGGTTGATGGTTGATTTGCATAAGAGATAATAGAAGAATCATATGTGTATAGGTCAACTGAGGATATCACTGTGGATTGTGAAACGGTCTTGAGCATGGTAGAAAAAAGTTCAATTATAAGTGGAATATTACCATGGTGTTCTGTTAGACTGTTTCGGGGCTTGGAAGTTGTGGAGGTGAGAATGGACATCAAGCATGTAATGCCTGCAGACAATATGGCCATAACGCTACAATTTAGCTTGGGTGATCCTTTGGTCTTTCATTTATCATTTGGAAGCGATGCATGGGTTAAAAAAGAGGCTGGTACTGAGGATTTCTTTAGGTCTATAGAAGTTTCTGTGAAGGGGAACCCAATTCAGATAGAAAAGTTGAATGCTTCCATGGAAAACACACTCAATGGTATGGATGAGAGATTTAGGAATGCCATTAAGGAAATCTGGTATAGTAGGATGTGTCCATAATGGGCCTTATGTGTTACTACCTGATATTATTGAGGGATTTTTGGAGCACTGCTATATTAGGCCTGATGGTCGTCTAGCGTGTGCCATTTGTAAAAGGCCTCTTCCACCATTCTCTCACTTGTGGTGCTACGATGCAAAATTATGGTATATGTTTCTTTAATCTTTCCTCCATTTTTATTTAAAGATCATCAAAGAATTGGGGACTTGAGTCAACCATAAGGGCATTTATTAAACCTTAAGAAGTAGTTCGATGTAGGGGATTTTAGGTTTTTTAATCATGGAATGACATGTCCATGAGAAGAAGAAAAAACTGCTTTTTTATATTCAATTTATAGTGGCTGGTTTTGGGTCTAGGTTGGAAAAGTCCCCTACCAATTTAAGTGCTGTTTATAAACATGATTTTGTTAGAACGCACCTGATAGATTTTGGGTAAAGTTCTGTAGTAATTATTTCCTTTAAATATTTATGATATTTGATATAAAAATTACAGTTTTTAAACAAATTGTGGGAGGAAACTGGCAAAGGTTTATGGAATAAATTTTGGGAAGCTTCTTTTCAAAAGATTTTTCTCTAGCCTTAATAAAACTTAATAAATTAAAAATGTCTATAATTTATAAACTCTATATATTAAAAATGTAATTTATAAAACTCTATAAATTAAAAATGTGGGTAATTTTTCAACATATTAATCTCTCAAACTATAAAGGATATGAGTATGAAATCTTTTTCACACTTTCAAAAAATATCTTTAATATTGTCCCTGTCAAAGGATTTGAACTTTAATCATTACATTTGACCTTGAATGCATTCAATTTTAAATTGGTAATAATATTGAAAATCGTATAAATGTAATTTTTTTTTAGTAATTTAAGTAAAAAAAATAGATATTAAATAGCTTATAAAATAATGCATTATTGTTTAACAAATACAAGTTTTCTTATTAGTTTTGAAATTTAGTTTTCCGCTCTCATATATTTAAATTAATAAATATAAATTAATTCTAATATAATAAGATAAAATCTTATTTTTAACACAATCTAGATTTTTACATTTATGATACTAACCAAAAATCTTTAAATACAAAAAAAATACCATCATAAATAAAAAAATATTAAATATATAATTTAATTATTATAGTTTTTGGCAGTCAAATCCAATAGAGTTGAAAAGATTCTATCACATAATTTAAATATTTAGAAAATTAAAAAGTCTAAACTTTAAAAAAGACAGTAGAGCCAATATTTAACACCCACTATCCATTCATAACCATTTTCTCCTCTGATACCCTGATGTTCTCAGTTTGAGGCGTGGCCTCTCATTGTACTCTTCACTGTAAATTTTTGTTTTGAACCCCTTATAGTTAATACAAAAAA
>BSBK01011504.1:0-217500 GCA_027943335.1 Chamaecyparis obtusa | reverse complement strand
AAATATTTAATTATATTATATAAATTTTTTACTAATTATGTTTTTAAATTGATTGATATAAATAAATACAATTTAGTTTGAGTTCAATATGAAATGTAGAGATAAGTCAGTTATAAAATGTAGAGATAGTTTATATATAATGTGTACCTTGAAAATCTTGCTCACAAAATATAATTCAATGTTAAAAAAAGCATCCTTATAAGACAAATTGTTTTGAACCAATGAGATTACAAATAAATAAATTTTGTAATTCAAAAAATTCAAAAGTATAAATTGAAACTTTATAAAACCTATGGTTATTTTGGAAAAAAAAATTCAAGTCTCTATATATGAACAAAGTTTCTATTATCTTCATATCCAATGCCAACGCATAAACTTTGTTCAATATTTTTTCATTGTTGTTATTTAATTTATAATTATTATCTATTACTTCCATTCAACTTGTGATAATAATTCTTATAGTTTTATTATTTAATTTAATAAGAATTGCCAAACAAATTATGGGACCTGTTCCAGTCATGGCCAAAATTATACTCCAATACCATTTTCTATGCTTTATGGAAATGTATACCGGTGCTGGTAGTGTGGGTGTTATGGTTGGAGTGCGATAAAATAATCTTTCGCAAGGTTTTCTCTCCTATTCAAGTTGTCCTCTCAGATTTGGAAAGATCAATCTCTGAAATGGTGAATGCTAGTCACTCTAAACTTAAATGTAATCTAGTCATGTCAAGATGGGATAGTGCTATCTCGCATGAATGGAAACACATCCATGTGCCAATTGGATGGTGTCTTCAACCATCACCAGCAAAGGCTCAAGACTGAGACTCAGTTTTTTGGATCCCACCTGCCCAAGGGGTTGTTAAAATTAACTTTGATGGATCTTCAAGAGGTAACCCAGGGAAATATGGAGCTGGAGTTTGCATTTGAGACCACCAAGGTTTAGTGTTGGCTTAAAAATATTGTCCTCTCCCCCAAGGCACAAACAATATGGCAAAGGCTCAGGCCCTATTTTCTTGCTTGGTTCTAGTTAAAACTGGAGGATTTCATTATATTCAAGGGGAAGGTGATTTGATGATAATAATCAATGCCTGTATTAAGCATGAATCACATAATTGGTAGCTAGCATACAGTTACAACAAGTCTGGTATCTTCTTGATACCTTTCAAGAAGTGTACATATCTCATACATTATGCGAAGGCAATGAGCTGGCAAATCACTTAGCCAATAAGGGTTGCGATGGACATGATGTGATGATGTTTACACCTAAGGTAATTAGTAAACATGACATTAAATTACAAGAACTGATTCTAATGGATATGAAAGCTAAAGGTAGCTTCAATTCAAATGTGCGTAATTGAGTGCGGTTGTTGCTGGTTGCTCCCATGGGTTGATTGTCAGATTAGCCATCAATGGTATTTGCTGAGCTCATGCGGGTCACATTGCCATTCGCAAGGATGTGGGTCAGGATAATTGCTGCCCACATGGAGATGTACTGAATATGTGTGTTGTACATGGTATCCACACATTGGTGTATATGCTCAAATTAAATGCCTGTGGTTTATGAGCCGTCAAAACTTTCTTCCTCTCTTCAGTACGCATATTGGGAATGTGTGGGAATAGTTAGACACATCTTGAATGTACCTCACATGGGTGATAACAGGGAAATTTGTATGAAGCACTATTTCCAATGAATGGATGTGAATCATTGCTTCATGAAACAAAGATCATAGGGGATTTGTCTTAAATGGTAAGCGTACTTGTGATGGATCGGTAGCTTCAAATACCATGCCTTCATAACAATAATACATTCCTGTTTTGATCCTATAAACTGGTAAGAATGGAGTCGGTGTCAGAGAAATGTTTAAAATGTATGCAATGAGGGAGATACCACTACGAAATCCTACTGAGAAATTACAGAATATGTCTATAAGCTGATAAAATGGAGGAAGCCTTGCCCATGCAGATAGATGATGTGGTATTAGCTACCATGTTCATTTTTCACTCACAAGAGATTAGGGATACTATTCGACATGTCATTGGAGAGGAAACTCTTTTGCCACAGTCGAGACATTTCATTTACCTAGTGCAAATAGTGGATATATTTCTATCCAATGCTATGGACCTTCTGCAGTCGGTGCATTTACTGGAGATACTAGCCAACAAAGTGGTCAATCCAAAATTTCTACAAGTAAATGCACTCAAGAGGGCTATGCAAAGCTATGACTTATGGGGTGGTCAGGCATTGGTTGGTGGTTTATTTTCTCGGCACAACCTTCTCACCAACCATGACTCTATGGTAATTTATGACAATATTAAACACTCGCTAGTGAAGTAGAGCTCTAGGTATGTTGAGTATGCCCTACGCACCTCAGGAAGAAGACTGGGTCATGTGTTGGTGGAAAGAATTAAGGATAAGGTCAATACTCTCCTGGATTTGTTTGAATTTTTGAATAATCTTCCATCAAGTGTACGCAACCCACCATGTGTTTGCCCCCTTGTTTGTGAACAACCGATTAGGAAGTTGGATGTTATTCCTGATCTAAATGCTCACCCATCAGACTCAACTAGATGGCAACAACAATGTATGCAAAGGGAAATCGTTGCCGGCTAGGGTGATTCATGCTCTTCTAGCAGGGAAGTGTGTAAGCAGGCTGAGGATATGGCTCATGGATGGAATATGGAAGCTTTTGGTTTGTCTCCATGCTCCCAACCAAAAAATTCAAGTTGGGGCTCCACCAATATGATAGAATAACTGAAGAGTAACATTATAAATTTTGATACATATGCTGTATGGATATGTAAATCTACTTTCATGGCAAACTGTGTAATTTTTGGGGCAATTTTCATGTTATTTTGTGATAAACTAATGCCTTAAGAAATATCGGGCAAAATTGTATGTGGCAAAGGATATTAGGTTTTCTTTCTGGTTCTTTCCTGATTGAGACCTTGAACCAATTTTTATATTAATAATATATATAGTGGATAATCCACTTTTTTCTAAAATAATAATAATAATAATTTCATATGAATAATTAATTTTTCATAGCATCACACTATAATTTTATTATAATATATATTATTATATTATATATGTGTATATATATTATAAATTATAAAATTAAAGCCCAAAACTTTATAGGGTCCTCAAGAACTAGACTTCTACACACATAGATCACACACACACATACACGCACACACATACACATCACACACACATAGTAGAAAAGTGCCACACCAACAAAAAGAAGTCAGAATTTATTTTTTAGTAATTTACAAGTTGAATTATTTATTTCTTATTAATTAAGCCGATAGGTTTTTTATTTAGTCATACGTTATAAATTCTTCTGATATACACATTGGATCATTTAGATATAAAATTTTATTATATACTCCAAACATATAATTCATATATATATATATATATATATATATATATATATATATATATATATATATATATATATATATATATATATATATATATATATATATATATATATATATATATATATATATATATATATATATATATATATATATATATATATATATATATATATATAAAATTCCAATTTCAATATTGTTTATATATAGTAATTATCTGATACTTATATTAAGCTACATATATATACATATACATATCTTTATATTAATAACCAACAACCATATATACATGTATATGTATATATAGTGACTTACATCCGTGTCCGTGTTTCAGAATTATAAGATTTCTTGCCCATTAAGATCTGACTGATTTTATATAATTCTGGATCCTGATTCAATGCTTGGTCTGTTGATGTGTATCCCATATATATTTCATAATCCATTTCTTTCTTGTCGTCTATACAAAATATATATTTAATAACCCATAATCATTTCTATTCAAATCTTCATCTATCCTCCAAAACTATCCTTCTGCTCTGTTGATAGAATCGGGAATAATTTCCATTCAGATCTTCATCTATCCTCCAAAAATTTCCTTCTACTCTGTTGCTATAATCTTCTGATTTGATATCCAATATGTATTTAATAATCTATATTTTCTTCATTTTATTTTTTAAGTCTCTCCCTATTCGATGCCTTTTCAATGAGAGGGATAAATCTTTATTTTTATACCCGTAAAGTGAACGGGTGGCATGTCTGTCCCTTTGCAAAGGATCACACCTTTTTGTTATCAATACTAATCACTGCATTTTTAATGTTTATTTTAACACCTGTCATTAGATGCCTTTATTATTAATTTCATTGCTTATATCTTATACATAGGATCACTCATATTTTGAGTAGTTTGTCTTGTCTTGTTGACTTGTCAAACTAATCATTGTTCATGTGAAAAGAGATGAGAATTTATTTGTTTTTTGCTATTTGAAACACATTCCTCTTGTTTGACTAATCACTTTTTTAGGACAACATATATTGAGAAATTGATTTTAATATTAGGAATTTAAATTTATATTAAGATTTTTTATTTATATTATTAGTATTAAGAATGAATATTATATAGATTATTATATTATTAATATTAATAGTTAATTTTATTTATTTATTCATTTCAAAATTTAGTTGAAACAAATGAATGAGGAGTGGACAAGTAAAGTGGCGATGTTGAAAACCGTTTTCATTGTTGACGACATTGTTAACTGTTCAATGATGGCTTTTGAACCAACTATGGATTTTGACAAACCATGGCTCTTAAAAACTATTGAAGTCATCACCACAAGAGGTCACCATTTAGAAAATGCTCTAGTTTAATATCATTAGCCAAAAAGGTCGATGCCTTGTAGAAATGGCATTAACCATCCAAATTTATTATAATGAATTGATCAGAGACTAGAAAGGTCTCAGGTGGGGTGATTTGTTGATGTGGCCCCCCAAAAAAGAAAGCTTTTGACTGATGAAATTATGTGCCTGCCAATAAAAAATATGCAGATCTCACTAATGGTTGATTTGTAGAAGAGATAATAGAAGAATCATATGTGTATAGGTTAGCTGAGGATTTCACTGAAGATTGTGAAACGGTCTTGAGAATGGTAGACATAAGTTCAATTGTAAGTGGAATATTACCATGGTGTTATGTTACACTGATTCTGGGCTTGGAAGTACTAGAGGTGAGATTGGACATCAAGCACATAATGCCTGCAGACAATGTGGCCATTGTACTACAATTTAGCTTGGATGATTCTATCATCTTTCATTTATCATTTGGCAATAATACATGGGTTAAAAAAGAGGCTGCTATTGAGGATTTCTTTAGGTCTCCAGAAGTTTCTATGAAGGAGAGCCCAGTTCAGATACAAAAGTTGAAAGCTTCCATGGAACACACACTCAATGGTATGGATGAGAGATTTAAGAATGCCATTAAGGAAACCTAGTATAGAAGGATGTATCCATATGGGCCTTATGTTTTAATACCTGAAATTATGGAGGGATTTTTGGAGCACTACTACATTAGGCCTGATGGTTGTCTAGGTGTGTGCCAAAAGGTTTCATTTTCTTGTAACATTTTTGTCACTCTTTTGATTTTCATGGGATCTTGGTTGAAGACTCTTAGGGCCTCATGTGCCATTTGTAGAAGTCCTCTTCCACCATTCTCTCACTTGTGGTGCTGCAATGTAGAATTATGGTATTTGTTTTTTAATCTTTCATCCTCCATTTTTATTTAAAGATCATCAAGGAAGTGGGGACTTGAGTCAACAATAAGGGCATTTATTAAACCTTAAGAAGTAGTTCGATGCTGGGGATTTCAAGTTTTTTAATCATGGAATGACAGGTCCATGAGAAGAAGAAAAACCTGCTTTTTGATATTCAATTTATAGTGGCTAGTTTGGGATTTAGGCTAGAAAAGTCCCCTACCAATTTAGGTCCTGTTTATAAACAAGAGTTCGTTAGAACGCACCCAATAGATTTTGGGTAAAGTTTGGTAGTAATTATTTCCTTTAAATATTTATGATATTTGATATAGAATTACAGTTTTTAAACAAATTGTGGGAGGAAATTGGTGAAGGTTTATGGAATAATTTTGTGAAGCTTCCTTTCAAAAGAATTTTCTCCAGCCTTAATAAAACTTAATAAATAAAAAATGTTTGTAATTTATAAACTCTATATATTAAAAATGTAATTTATAAAACTCTATAAATTAAAAATGTGGGTAATTTTTCAACATATTAATTTCTTTCAAACTTTAAAGGATACGAGTATGAAATGTTTTTCACAATTTCAAAAATATCTTTAATATTGTCCCTGTCAAAGGATTTGAACTTTAATTATTGCATTTGACTTTGAATGCATTACCAATTTGTAATTTTTTTAGTAATTTAAGTAAAACAATATATATTAAATATCTTATAAAATAATTCATTATTGTTTAATAAATATTAGTTTTCTTATTAATTTTGAAATATATTTTTCCTCACTCATATATTTAAATTAATAAATATAAATTAATTCTAATATAATAAGATAAAATCTTATTTTTAACATAATCTAGATTTTTACATTTATGATATTAACCATAAATCTTTAAATAAATAAAAAATATCATCATAAATAAAAAATAAAAAATATATAATTTAATTATTTATAGTTTTTGGTAGTCAAATCCAATAGATTTGAAAAGATTCTATCATATAATTTAAATATTTAGAACATTAAAAAGTCTAAACTTTAAAAAGACGGTAGAGGCAATATTTAACACCCACTACCCATTCATAACCATTTTCACCTCCCTTTATTTCCTCCAGCTCATGAAGATTTTATCTTAGGATTATTTTGGAATAATTATAATCAATATTCAAATTTTAAATAACCAATTTGACTTTAAAATCTAAATATTTAATTATTTTATATAAAATTTTATTAATTAAATTTTTAAATTGATTGATATAAATAAATACAATTTAGTTTGAGTTTAATATAAAATGTAGAGATAAGTCAGTTATAAAATGTAGAGATAACTCATATATAATGTGTACCTTAAAAATCTTGCCGACAAAAATATAATTGAATGTTCAAAAAAGCATCCTTATAAGACAAATTGTTTTGAACTAATGAGATTACAAATAAATAAATTTTGTAATTCGAAAAACTCAAAAGTATAAATTGAAACTTTATAAAACTTATGGTTATTTTGTAAAAAAAAATTAAGTTTGTATATATGAACAAAGTGTATATTATCTTCATATCTAGTGCGAAGGCATAAACTTTGTTTTGACATTTCAACGATTTAACAAAAAAAACCATTATTCTATTTGTAGTTAAACATTTTGACAACATTTAATAATTTAACATGAGAAATATTTAATCCCTCTTTAAATTATTGTGTTATAAAACTCATAGTTAATATTTCTTAGTAAGAATAGATGATATAATCTGTCATATCTTTGTTGTGGTTCCACAACCATGTTCCCCTTTGAAGCCTCTTGGCTTCAGGCCCCCCCTCTTTCTAGCCTATTTTAGCTTGTCTGTCTGTCAGTCAGTTGGTTTTTAGTCTACCTGTCAGTTTGGTTTTGGTTTTTGGTTTTGTAGTCTAGTTGTTTGTCCTTTTCGCTCTTTCATAGTTTCACACTTTCGGTGGTCCAAAAGTGCAAGAAGTCCAAAGAGTTGATCAAGCCTTGGCATTTCTGAAACCCCTAGGTTTTGGGCTTTCAGATGTTTGGACACTAAAAGGTCTAACTCCCCGAAGAGAGTCGGCCTTTCAGACTTTCGGAGGTCTGGGACCCCAAAAGGCCGAAAGGCCAATTGGTGGAGACGAATTATGTCACCCCCGCTGGTGGCCTATCTAAGGCGGTGAGTGGGTCTTTTACCCTCACTTGTTTTTTTTTCCCACGATCACATTTTCGGAGCTTCTAGGTCTTCTCTGCCTCCCGGATTGTTTTGCTTCTTATTTTTCACCGTCTTCTTCCTGGCCTCTCATCTCATGGTGTTTTGAGGTAGGTTCCTTCGCGTCTTGTTCTTTCCTTGGTTTTGTTGTTTTTTGATCACTTTAGTTAGGGTTTGTTTTCTTAGTTTAGCTAAGGTTCTGTCGGGCGCTAGGGTTTTGTTTGTGTAGGTCGGCCTAGTCCTGCCTTGGGGATCATGAGGTTGTCCCCTTTGATCCCTTGACCTCGAGTTCATGGTTGAACTCACCCTTGGATTCATTTTTGAGTCATGATAGGAAACCCTCATTTTGATAGTTTCAGGCAACAAGGTTTTCGGACTTTCACAGTCTGAAACTCTTGGATTTCCTCCAAATTTGACCAAGTGCCACCTTTTTAGTGTTTTGGGGCTTTCGCATTTTGAAACTACATCATGTCCGATTTTCCAAAAGTTAGAAGTTTCGCAGGCCAAAACTCTTCAAGCATTTTATCTCCAAAGTGTCGAGCCAGGCCCCTTTTTGGCATCTTAGAGGTGTCGTACTCTGAAAAACTTGAATCCCGGACTCGTCGAAGTCTGAAAGAGTGCCTCTTCAAAACCACCTAGCTTGATTCTTTTTAGCTGCCCTCTCTTTTTGGCATTTCGGCCCTGTCGGCCTTTCGGAGGTCTTGTACCCCCAAAAGTTTGAAAGGCCAAAAATTGACTTCTCCTAGCCTTTGAGGCTTAGTTTTTTAGGATGTTTGGTTTTTTAGAATTTCCTCTCTTTCATATGAGTTCATGGTTACTTATTCATGTCCTTTTCTCTTTGTAGGAATGGTAGAGAAGGTTATTTCACCAGCTATGAAGTACTAGTTTAAGGGTTATCATCCACCCTCCAAGGTGAGCAATCTACATGCTGATATCACGGACACTGACATCAGTAGCATTAGTTGGAATGAATACCTAGTTAAGTGTGCCCAACTAGTAGGAAGATTTGAGGACTACACTTCATTAGTGTACTATTCTCTGGTGAATGTAGTGGCACACCCAATCTCCATCTTGTCTTTAGACTTGATCAACACTTTGGAAAGTCACTATGTACCTAATGAAAGAATGGTAAAGAATAGCATGGGCAAAGTGGTCATGGATATGAGGCCAGATAATATTGAAGATGTCTTCCACTTGCAAAAAGGGGTCGACAAGTTTTACAACTTTTACATCAACAAGGGAATGGAATTATACAATAGGGATGTCGCATTATCTCATTACATCATGAATAAGGAGTACCTTCTTAAATCTCTACCTAAGAACAAGTTGGACCAGATAGATATGTGAAGAGGGTACATGAAGGAGGATATCCAAGCATCCATCACCATGATAAGTTAGGTGCATGGGTTGCCTAAATCTATCCAGCTATAACCATGGATGATACTTCTCATTGAAAAGATAAATGAGAGGCAGGCGAGGTTTGATTGGGCCACTATCCTTAGTGAAAACTTGGATGAGCAGCTGATTAGAGTGAAAACTAACCCATATTTCTACATGACATCTTATGTTGTGTATCTATTGGCTACTAGAGAAATGTACCAGGGTTGACTAAAGTTGGTGTCATGGGAGATCTAAACACATGGCCATTCATAATGTATCTGCAAATGGTCAAGAAAGAATATTACCCACACCATAGCTTTGATTTTTGTATTGTCAATGATGCTTTTGTATTTTCCATCATACGCTCCATAGAGGGAGACTATGCTAAGATAATGTCAACTGAAGTTGCTACAAAAGTGAAGGTGCTTGGGGCATTTTACATAAAGTTCAAGACCTTTACCTACATCTAGGTGGCAGGATGCACATTAGCCCCTAAGAAGCTGCCAAGGTACCCCTATGATAGAGTGATCTTGCTGGAAATAGCTAGACAATTGTTAGATTCTCATGAGCACATCCGACATAAGAAGAAACATTGTTGGGACTTCCCAATTTCCATAGGGCCCCACTATGTGCCAGATATGAAGATTTGTAAGTCTCTATCCTTCGAATGGGATGAATTCCCTCTTTCAAGCTACAACCTTGTGAGGACGCATTTTGATCCAATTGGTACATATAGTGACATAATGGGGAGGCATTATTTGCATGAGCCACATATTGAAGATCATTAGATGAATTATTTCAATGACTATGAGGTCAGGGTTCGTGACTACTACCAGATGGGTTTGGAGCTGGCATAGACCGCCTTACTACTAAAGATACCTCCAAATGTGAAGGCAGTTGACACTGAGGATATCTTGGATCCCATTTACAATTAGGATAAGATATATACCAGGGATTTTTTGAATGCAGAGGTCGATAAAGATGAAAATGATGATATTAACTTCAAAGCCATACACATCATCAAAGTGTCTAAGGATTGGGTCACCCGTCCATTTCCTATGAACCCTGTACCAATGAAACAACTGGCTCAGCCCTCTAAGGAGAATGTTATGCCCCAAAAAAAACTGAACAAAATGCAACCATTTTTTTAAAAAGTCTACCAGGTGAGAGAAAATGCTCATAGGCTTCAAGGATAGGTCAACTATAATAAGACTATCCATATCCTAGGGTTACTAGGTCAACAAGCCAAAACCAAATCATGTCCACTAAGGAATTCCATTGGCTTCCCATTTTCTCCAACATGCAAGGAGGATCTACCTAGGATACCAAGCTCGCTTTAAGACTATAAATGTATTGATGAAACATCGGGTTATCCCAAAAATACGAGGTGAATTAAGGGTTACACAAAAAGATGACCTCCTAGATTACAAGGTTGAGCTGACTAAGGATAGCTTGTCAAGTGATGTCTCGAGATATGAGTTCTAACCTGGCATAGGGTCAAGTCTCGAGTCGGTAGATAATTCAATGGGTCAATGACAAGTTTACCTTTGGGTGCATGGGTAAGTTGGGCACACGATAGAAAAGTCATGTTTCATAGGTTTAACTAAAATCTAGGTGAACCTATAATATAATAATGTAGGATGAATAATATTTTAGGTGAACCTATAATAGAGAACTGGGTATTGCCATAACAAGACGCAGTCTAAGTATCCCTAATATTAACAAATTAAAAAAGAAAAGAGGCAGGAAGTCTGTAATAGAACTAAGATCGCTAGACGGTAAGGCTGAGAATCAAATCAAGATAGTAGATCTACTGAATGCAGGGAAGGGGAAGAACCTTCCCAAAGTGCAATGAGAATCACTACTTGGAATGTTAGGGGACTAAATGCCCCTAGCAAACAAAGACTCTTAAAAAGACACCTAAAAAATTTTGAATCCGAGGTTATTATTATACAGGAAACTAAGCTTAATTCATTAGAATGCGACAAAATGAGCAAGAAATTAGGAATTTGGAAATCAGAATTTGAACCTTCAAAAGGCCTATCCGGTGGATTGGTGACAGTATGGGACCCATGTAAAATTTTAGTAACAATAGTAGCTAAGAAAAACAATTGGATGGCCTGAAGTGTTCAAAGCTATAACTCCTATCTAATATTCAGACTAATTAATGTCTATGGACCCATTCCTAACAAAGATAAAAGGATAGTCTGGCAAGAGATTCACATTTTTCTAAATGACATCCCCGATACCCCTATATTTATTGGTAGAGATTTTAATGCAATCCTCAGCATGAAGGAAAAGTCAGGAGGCCTAAAAAATGAATCCCAAGCCCTTAAGGACTTTAGTAAGTGGGTAAAAGAGAACCATTTATTAAGCATCGATACAAATAATGATGTATATACTTGGAACAATAGAAGAGTAGGCTTTAGTAACATTGCAGAAAAACTAGATAGATTCTTTTTTAGAGATACCCCCGATAACTTCAAATAGCTGTTTGATGCAGAGATTCTTCCCGAAGCAGGCTCAGATCACTTCCCAATATGACTCTCCATTATGGAAGATAAAAAACCATCCAGGAATCCTTTTAAATTGGAATTTATGTGGTTCCAAGACCCTGATTTCATTAAACTCCTTGAGAATTGGTGGAAATAGATATCCATCAAAGGTTCCAAAATGTTTTGTCTAACTGCAAAATTAAAAATCATTAAAAATAAAGCGCTAGAATGGAATAGAAACAAATTCAATAATATATTCGTAGAAAAGGAAAAGTTAGAAAAATAAATAACAAACCTCAACAATTTAGTAATAGCGCAAGGAATGGATGAGAAAAGCTATTATAAAGAAAAAGAATTAATGAATAAATATAATGATATCCTCCTCAAAGAAGAAATTTTTTGGAAACAAAAATCTAGAGAAACCTGGTTAAGGGAAGGAGATATCAATACAAATTTTTTTCATTAATCCACAAACTTTAAAAGAAGTATTAGTAGAATAAGTAAAATCAAGATTGACAAGGAACATTTATCGGACAATCCTAATCTTATTTTGAAAACTCTTATGCAATTCTATGAAACCCTCCTTAATGAATCAACAACTACGGATATGAAAGTCCAAAAAAAAATGCTTAAAGCTATACCAAAGATACTCTCAGAAGCAGATAATAAAATGCTCAACAACAAACTCTTGCAAGAAGAAGTTAAAGCTGCGGTCTTCCAAATCCACCCAGATAAAGCCCCAGGCCCTGATGGCTTCCAAGCAGGATTTTTCCAGAAGTGTTGGCACTTCATTGGAGAGGAGGTATGGCAAGTTGTAGAAGCAACCAGAAATTCAGGAACTTTGTTAAATGAGATTAACAATACATTCTTCACTTTAATTCCAAAAAAGAACGAAAGCATCGAACCTGCAAATTTTAGACCTATAGCCCTTTTCAATACAATCTATAAGATACTCTCGAAATGTTTAGCGAAAAGATTAAAAACCCTACTACCCATCTTAATCTCGGAAGAGCAAACTAGTTTTGTAGCAAACAGATCAATATTAGACGACATAATCATAGCTCAAGAATTAATCCACTCAGCTCAATCAACTAAGACCCCTAGCATGCTAATCAAAGTTGACATACAAAAAGCTTACGATAAAGTAGATTGGAGATTCCTTTGTAAAAGCATGGAAGCCTTTGGTTTTTCAAAACAATGGATCAATTTAATTTTTAACTGCATTTCAACCCCTAAAATTTTGATCCTAATAAACGGATCTCCTAAAGGCTTCTTTGGAATATCTAGGGGTATTAGGCAGGGAGATCCAATCTCACCTTTTCTGTACGTTATCATGGCAGAAGCGTTAGGAAGAACCATTAATCATTACCATATGGTAGGAGACATTGTAGGACTAAAGGTAACAGAAAACATGCCAAACATAACCCATCAACAATTTGTGGATGATACAATTCTACCAGGTTTCGCTAGTACAAAAGAAGCTCGCACTTATAAAAATATTATGAATATATATATGAAAGCTTCAAGGCAGAGAGTTAATCCTAGTAAGTCAGAGATTTTCTTCTTAAACACTGAAGCAGAAAAGGAATAAATGTTATGTAATATATTGGGGTATAAAAAAGGTAACTTCCCATGTAAATATCTAGGCATCAATTTGGACAAAGGAATTTCAACTTCCAAACTTTGGCAACACGTAATTTCCAAGGTACAAAAGAAAAGGAGTTCTTGGAAAGGAAGATGGCTGACGAAAGCAGGAAGAACTACTATGATTAAATCGGTTCTTTCTACCATCCCAACGTATCACATGTCAATCCTTCCCCTCCCAAATAACGTGAAAAAAAACTTAGATAAAGTTTTGAGAGATTTCTATTGGCGAGGATCATCAGAAGACAAGAAAATAGCTCTCATTAAATGGGATAAGTTATGTCGTCCAATCTCTAAAGGAGGTTTGGGTATCAAAAATTTTCATTGGCAGAATCAGGCCCTAGGGGAAAAACTTATGTGGAGAATGTATAATGAATCAAGTAATAAATGGGCATCAATTTTATTAGATAAATATATCCCTGAAGGTGACCCAATTAATATTTTTAGATCCTCCTCTCTGGTTAAAGGATCCCGCATTTGGAATTTTATGAAAGATTGTAGAAGCATTATCAGCAAATTCTTAACTTGGGATATTGGAGATGGAGAAAAAACCCTATTTTGGGATGATTCTTGGGCGGGCCTTCCCCACCCGAACAAATTAGGATTCTCCTCAGATTTCATAGAAGAATGTAAAAAAGTAAAAGGTTTTTATCTTAAAGATTATTTGAGTAAGGAAGAACCCTTTGAATGGAGTGAACTAAAGGACATAGACCCTATGAGGATAGAGAAGCACAAGTTAACTAAAATTTTAAACTTCAGACTTGTTTCCCTTAAACCTAGACCAAACCGCTTAATATGGGTTGGATCTAAGAATGGTAAATATTCAGTTAAAGAAGGCTACAACATTATCATCAGAGAGCAAAAAATGGATAATATTGACATACCGCTTAATCTTTGCTGGAATAAATCTTGTTTACCTAAAGTAGGTATGTTTCTATGGGCAGCAATTCAAAACAGAATTCTCACTGCAGACAGAATAACTAAACTAGGTTTTGAAGGACCCTCTAGATGTCCTTTGTGCAAGAACAAAGCGGAAGATGTAAATCACCTACTCCTCAACTACCCCTTTGCGCAAAAATGTTGGAATTGGTTGCACCAATGTTTAGGATGGAAATCATCCCTTCATCAGGATATTCTTTCGGAACTCAAAGCATGGTCTTCCCCGCTCAAAGTTAGCTTGTACAATGATATATGGATTATAGCCCCATCAATCGTCGTATGGGAAATCTGGAAAGAAAGAAATAGGAGGATTTTCCCAGATCAGAAGCTTCAATGGCCCTCAATAGCAAATAAAATTGAAACATCAATAGTAGAGATTATTAACAGTAAGCTAAGAAATAAGTCCAGTTTGGAGAACTCCTTCACAAGCTGGGACAATAAAATTAGAACTAAATGGCCCAAATTAGAAATACCCCCCCTATATGGCAAAGGCAGCCCTAAAGTTAAAACAGAAAGAGCAGCCTGTAAATGGACCCCTCCAAAAAGGGGCTGGGTAAAATTAAACTTCAATGGCGCTTCTAGAGGTAACCCTGGGACAATAGGCATTGGAGGTATCATCCACAACTGGAAATAAGAAGTAATTGCAAAATATTCTAAGCCCATTAGACCTACCACTAATAACATGGCGGAATGTAATGCCGCATTAGAAGGACTAAAACTATGCAAAAAGTTAAATCTAAAAAAGGTGTTTATAGAAGGCGACTCTCATGTAATTGTTAATGCTATTAGATCCAAAAAGACTCCGAACTGGCTTCTTAATTCGAAACTAGAAGAAATCAGCCAAATTATAGAAAGTTTAAATAAATACGAAATCAGACATATCTTTAGGGAAGGTAACAAAGAAGCGGATATGTTAGCAAATCTAGGAGTAGATGGTATAGTAATAATGGATCAATATGAAAGAGATATTACATAGCAATGGAACCTAAGTAGATAGTCTACGAATAGTGCCATATTAGAAAACAAACCATATTTAAAAGAAACCTTTTTCACCAGACCTTATAATCAATACCCTTAATAAAGAGTTATATCAAAATCAAAAGAATTAATAAATCTTATAGCCTAGCAGCAAAGAGAGCAAAATTTATTAGTTAGGACAATAATAAACTACATTCCTAATTGTCCCGTTTAGGCATCACCCTCCCTGTCTATATTGGAATTCTATATAAAAATTAAACTGAATCTAGTAAGCTTCTGACAATTTAATTAGATGAAGATTAGTGTAATATAGTCTTATGTAAGGAGAGACTTTTCAAGAGCTAAGCATCTTCTTAGCTTTCATTCAGAGAGAAAAGAAAGTATTTATACTAGTGAAAGCAGTCCTACCGGGTAATGATTTAGGTATAAGGCTTTACACACATCAATATTGAGTTATGATTTAGGAGTCACAGTCAAGATGTACCTGCTCTCATTCACAAGTAAGGTAACAACAGGTGTATCTTCCTTTTTCTGTATGAACCTTAGCTCCTAAGTTTTATCCTCTCCCTTTATCCCCTTTACCTTCTTTGGCAAATATAGAAACATTAAGCCATACTCCGTGTTATTAAAACAGTCATCATATAGTTGCTGGAAGCTCCGGATCAAGCTAGAGATTTCCAGAAACTCTCATAATCATTATACGATGATAGAGTCTCCTAGAACCTTTCTCCCTAAGTCTCTTCTCAGACTATCTCCTTTATTATGGATTCACCCTTCATTTCCAGGTCTGATCTCACTCACTAATCCTTAGTTTCTGCAGAAATGGAAACCAAGTTAATCACCTTCCATCAAGGCAATACAAGGGCAATGACTTTTTGGGGAAGTATCACTCCAGAGAGATGGAAAGAGATACTCAGACCCCTACCAGATGTTATCAGAAGAGCCTTGGGTAAGTCTATGGATGAATAGAGCTTTAACTATGACTATACTTATAGAACCAATGGAAACATTGTTGGAACTTTCATAGTAGTCTCTTTTTTAGCAGGGAGAGAGAAAGCTGAGATCATAGAGATCTCAAGATTGATTTTTAAGAAAGAGTATCTATAGGGACTAGAGAAAATGGTTCATTCCATAGATGATAATCTAACCACACCATTCCCAGAGACCATTATGCAGACTGCAATAACAGAGTTGCATAGGAGACCCTCAGAATAGAGGATACCTTTGTTAGTCTTTAAAGAAGAACCCCTATTTGAAGAGGTATGGCCAAGTATGGATAGGAACTTAGAATTTTTGTATGACACACTGCAACAAAAAATTCTGGGCATTAAAGAACTCTTAGATTACTGGAGGAATGAAGGCTTCCCCATCCCTGAGTATCTCAACGACTACAAAGAAGGAAATCTCAAATCCTCCCACCAGATATCAAGAGAAGCACTAGATGGAACAAAACAGATAATGAGGAAGGAGAAAACATCATTGTTATGAGGAAGGACAACCATGAGTGGATTTGCATTGTGGTTTGTAGTGAGAATAATGAATAATGATCTCCAAAGGCCTAACAAGTACCAGTAGATAGCAAGTACTACCTTATATTAGAATGTTTATATCTACAGTAGAATCTAAAATCTACACTAGTCATGATGTGTACATATATTCACTTATAGGTAAAGATGTATAAACTGTATTATCATTTTGATATGACTTGCAGACATAAGGATAAAGCTCAGGGCTGTCAGATACACATATAGTTGGGACATTATATGTAAAGTTATCAAGTTGTAAGATGTACATATATCAATACAAATGAAAATTAGAACTAATTGATGGAATCTCTTGCTTAAAATCCTATTGGAAAGTTTTACCATCCATCACTCACACGTAAAGATTATAAAATTGTTTGTTATTAATGGTAGACTCTTTGCAAAAGCATACTCCTACATAGGATAATAATAAACACAGGGTGACAATAAAACATCAGAGTGATTTTAAAGCTCAAAGAATCAAAGCTGAGAGACACTAGAAGAACAAAGTTGATTTTCTTGACTTGTGAAAATAAGGAAGCAAAGATGTTAAGTAAGCTTTGTACAATAAATTATGAATGCTTTAATGTAGGAATGACATACAAAGCCTGTAAAGAGTTATAGTAATTTTCTTAACATTTCAAAATAAGGGCATTTTAAAGTACAGCAGTGTGTAGTACTATTTATCAGCTTCATTTTTGATACAGAAGAAACTAAGCAGAAGCTTTAAAGGTTATTTCGCAAGTATTTAAATACTTTGATTGTTATAAACAACAAGATGCCTTACTCTTATATATAGATATAGATATATATAAAGAATCTATATTCATGTATATATACATCCTTGATCTCCTCACATGGGAGCATAAAATTTAATCAAGTCATATATATACATGAATGTAGTAGATAGACATATACATATATATCTATATATAGCATGAAGGTGCCAACCTACTCTCACTCTTCACTAAATGGTTCGGCTCTCCCTTGTAGAATGCATCTCTTTTTCAATAAAACTGTTTCGGGACATAAATCTGCATTTATCCCTCACCTCTTCTGTATAGTATAGCAACCCTTTAAAGATTACTTATAAGATCAAAAACAAAAAAGGCAAAACTTACTAGTTTCAATGGTTTCTCTGGAATAAATACTCAATTCCTCGTGTTCCCAAGATACGTAGTAGGGTAAATTTTAAAAGTGAAACAATAGAAAGTTAGAACAAGGTTTGCAATAGCACCTTTATTGTATAAAGAAATAAAGTAACCAGGATTATGTAGTTTTTTACTATTCTTTTAAGCACAGATGATATCTTTTCATTGGTAATTAGGAGAAATATAAAGATTGATTCTAGTTTAAAAACCCTGAGCAAGATTCTTAACTTCATTATGGTAATTTTTATGGAATATTAAGGTTCTGTGGCAATAAAAAAATAGAGCTTACAATGCAGCTTCAATAACATCTTTTTCTTGAAGGTCATGTCACTGTCTAATGAGGATATTATATAATTACACACACACACACACATATAACAGTGCTCATTATATAAGTTTTCCTATATTCTGATGCACATGGTGAACAGGTACATTTTGGTAATGATCCAATTTGAGATATATTAAAGCGGCTTTCCAATTAAACAAATAAAGAACTATAGAGTTTTATATGAATATAGAACTTTAGGAAAATATATGGATAAGTAAAACTAGGTACCTGATTAGTGGATATCTTCTATGATCAATATGATTGGGTATAAGATTAACCAACATCAATTATTGTGTTTCCTATCCAAGGATAAATCCCTTCAGATGCATTAAGCAAGGATAGATTTGTGTTGAAACAGAGCATTGCTAGAATAAGGGAGAACAGGTTCATCTCCTTAGGCAATCCTTCTTTACTAAGATTCTGAGTCATTTTGTCTGGCTTTCTAGCTTTATATATATATATATATATATATATATATATATATATATATATATATATATATATATATATATATATATATATATATATATATATATATATATATATATATATATATATATAATATAGCATATGCAAAATGATTCAAACAAACATACTTATTTATCTATTGTTATCCATCTAAATCTTGAATTATTTTGATCTTAGTCATGAAATAGGTTCAAACCTATCATACCAAAATAATATTAGATGAAGGTAAATCAGTACACCAGGATAATTTATCTGACAAGGTTCCTTTTAATGATAATTTTATCATCAATTCCAAATTAGCTTAGCTTTCTGCTTGGGACTAATTTTGTTTAGATTTAGACAGTTTTTTTTCAATATCATAACACATATTTCCATATGGAAAATAACAGAGTAAAAAATTCTAATTCAATGGCTGTGGTTTAAATAGAGTAGATGGAAGTTTGTTTTTATTAGATTTTACAGGAATCATTAGTAGCAGGAAGAAAAGGCCTTCAGCAACTCAAAGACCCAATTCCATAGTAAGGAACAATAAGGCATAAAATCACATGGGATTCTGATGCATCCAGACATCGAAAGGCAAAGTTCTTATTGTGCAAAAGCAATTATTTAGAGCTGGAATAGTACCAGAGGCATTTTATGATTCCATTAGAAAGGTGGGTATGCCCACGGTAAAAATGTAATTGTTTAAGAAATCCACAGGGTAGTAGAGAGATCACTGAAATATGTATTATCTAGGATCAAATCTTGAATTTTGTTGAGATGTGGGTATGCCCACGTAAATTATGTACACAAAAAATCTCAGCCTGTGTCAAGTCGTGGGTATGCCCATAGAATTTTGTACTAGTACAGGACCAATGGTCCCGGGCAAGGCTGGAGGTTTTCTCAACCCCGCTCTTTCCTACTAGCGCCTGCAGCAAGCGGGGTCACAATGTAAAATTTTATATATATTAATAAAATAATTTACAAGGCTTCGGCCTTTTACCGATCAAAAAAAATAAAATGATGTAGGATGAATACTCTTATTTAGATATTACTAATAACATCATTAAATATACTAGCTTCTAAGAGAGTAGTCTATACCCTTACTAATAGTTAATACTTTACTTAATTAAGTAAATTTCCCAGTATAACATAATGGTCGAATTTATAACCAAAGTTAAACTTAACTAAACATTTCATTACAATATAGTAACCAAATCCTAAATGAATATTAGTTATACTAATTTCATTTATTAAAACATTGTAAATATATAATAAAATAAATTTAATTCGTTGAATAATAGCTAAACCAATTTATTAACATACTATTAAATTACATAATACCTAACACAATTCGATACATAGATAAAATGTGCCTTAATGGGACAAATTAATTTACTTAACTAAATCAAATTCAAACAATTTCCTTCACCCATAAATTAGCTAAACCGAATAAATTTCCTTAACCATAATATTATCTTGATTTAATTACAAATAACTAAATTTTTTTTCACCAACCTATAAGGTACTTTGCAATATGTTAAAATCCAAGTTAGAAGAATAACCATAGTAATTTACTAAAAATAATTAGTTTAATTAATCAATTAACAACCTATAAATAACAAATTAACAAAAATTAAATATTAATTAATTAATAATTATAAATCCGAGTAATAGTTAATATTTATAGATATGAATAATAATTAATAGCGAATTTTATAAACTAAAATAAATAAAAATAAAATAAAAAACATAAAATCAAATTTAATTTAAATCAAATTTTATATGGGCCTTGGCCCTTTTTAAGTCCCCATGGGGACTGGCACACGGGGCCCGCTGCTGACAGCGGTACCTTGCGTAGGGCCCGCTGCTTCATGACAACAGTTCTGCCATGACAGGGCTGACTACCGTGCGACAGGGGTCTTTTCCATGCGGCAGCAGTGGGGTGTCGGGCCCACAGCCCCCCCCCACTTAAGTTATTTATTTGTAATTAAATGAAGATAATATTATGGTTAAGGAAATTTATTCAGTTTAGCTAATTTATGGGCAAAGGAAATTGTTTAAATTTGATTTAGTTAAGTAAATTAATTTATTCGATTAAGGCACATTTTATCTATGTATCAAATTGTGTTAGGTATTATGTAATTTAATAGTATGTTAATAAATTGGTTTAGCTATTATTAAGCTAATTAAATTCATTTTATTATATACTTACAATGTTTTAATAAATGAAATTAGTATAATTAATATTCATTTAGGATTTGGTTACTATATTGTAATGAAATGTTTAGTTAAGTTTAACTTTGGTTATAAATTCGACCATTACATTATATTGGGAAATTTACTCAATTAAGTTAAGTATTAACTATTAGTAAGGGTATAGACTACTCTTTTAGAAGCTAGCAGATTTAATGATGTTATTAGTAATACCTAAATAAGAGTATTCATCCTACATTATTATATTATAGGTTTGCCTAGATTTTAGTTAAACCTATGACACACGACTTTTCTATTGTGTACCCAACTTACCCATGCACCCGAAGATCAACTCGTCATTGACCCATTAAATTATCTACCGACTCGAGACTTGACCCTATGCTAGGTTAGAACTCATATCTTGAGATGTCACTTGACAAGCTATCCTTAGTTAGCTCAACCTTGTAATCTAGGAGGTCATCTTTTTGTGTAACCCTCAATTCACCTCGTATTTTGGGGATAACCTGATGTTTCATCAATACATTTATAGTCTTAAAGCGAGCTTGGTATCCTAGGTAGATCCTCCTTGCATGTTGGAGAAAATGGGAAGCCAGTGGAATTCCTTAGTGGACATGATTTGGTTTTGGCTTGTTGACCTGGTAATCCTAGGATATGGATAGTCTTATTATAGTTGACCTATCCTTGGAACCTATGAGCATTTTCTCTCACCTGCTAGACTTTAAAAAAAATTTGTTGTGTTTTGTTTAATTTTTTTTTGGGCATGACAGAGAAGAAGAAGAGGCTACACCACAAAAGCCAGAAATAATGTACAGACATGAGCATCCTACAACATATGGCTCAAATAATCATTCAAAAAAGACTAAAACTAGAATGACAGGGAGCATAGCAACTTAGGATGTACCTTCTTCTAGTGATCTTGAACCTTCGAGTGCACAAAAGAGAGAACCTAAGTTTAAGATAATTGGACCTAGGCCTACGGGGTGATTAAGGGGAACATTTACAAAAGGAAGAAAGATTCAACCCCTACTCAAATGGATACCCTATTAGAGGAAGTTGATGATGATTTGGATCAGGTACCCCTCAGTAGGAGAACTCACTTTGCGGGATCCTTGAAAAGAAGGAGAATATTGGAAGATGATCAAGAAGAGGCTGGAGGGGAAACCCAAGGAGAGCCAATAAATCTAGACCCTCTAGGTGATGATTAATTTGACATCATAGACTTCAAGGAGCTTCATGGTTTCAAAGAATCTAAGCAAGAAGCTCCAGCCGCAGAGCAGTCAATGTCTTTTGATTCTTTCCCTACACAGTTTACTAAACCTCTTGATGATGTGTGAGAAGAAGCTCCACGAAAGTCTCAAGAGCCAATTGAGGAAGAGGTAGCTGAAATACATAAGGAAACCACAAAGTCAAGAAGGGACTCTTATATAGGTGTCACCTTTGAGGAGGATATAGCCATGCAAGTTCCTTTAACTTCACACCTAGTTCTACCTCCACCTCCACCTATGCATCAGAATCCACTGCCTCCTCCGCATCAAACACCACCTACCACTCCACTTTCACCTCCGGTCCAAACCACTCCATTGCCTCCACAACCTCCACCTTCTCATAAGCCCACCTATTCCAAAGAAGAGAAGAATTCATTAGTGGAATTACACATTGAAATCCTTGGTAGAAACCTAGGTTGGCTACAAAGTTAGATAAAAAATCAAATCTCAACCAAAAAAAGATGCAACCAAAGGTGATGATATTTCTAAATCTCCTACCAGGAAAAATAATAAATCAATTGATAGTGAGAATCAATGTATGGTGCAAGAGCCTTCCAAATTATTTAAAATTTTTTACCTAGTGTTAAAGAAAAAGAGATATAAAAAAATCAATTAAAATGAAACAATTGTTTTGAAGTCAAGAAACAACTAAGAAACTAGAGAAAAATGGAAAACAAAGCCTTTTGGGCTTCCTATCCCTTCACACTTATATGATTTAACTCAAACTATTTGCCTATCTCCTCATTCCTCTCCCATAAGCCTTGAACAAGAACAAACTCTCCCTACTTATTCTTAGAACCAACCTTTAGAAAGAAATGCAAACCATGTTTGAGAGATAAATTTCTTGAGATCCCCTAACTTGAAGGCATGTTTTATTACACATCGCTTGATAAAAATATTCTCCACCTTTCTTTTTTTGTGTCTTATTTTCATCTATGATCTCATGTACAAATTATTAAAGTAAATTTGGTGTCTAAATAAATTTAAAAACAAGACGATTCATCTCTCATTGATATCAAAATAAAAATAAAATGACTTCTCTACAATCTCATCAACAATGGAAAAGTCACCTTAATGTAGTTTGTCATTTTTATTATAAATACAAATGAAACTTTGTAGTCATCTAACTATAAGATCTCAAAATTTAAAGAGAAAACAAGAAAGACAATTCAAGATAAAAAAACATGTGAGCAATGATTACTTGAGTACTCTCAAGGGAGGAAAAGGATTATAAAACTACAAAATAGCTCAAGTAGTTCTGATTACTGGGAAAAATAGGTTTTGAAGGGACCCGAAACCCTTTACAATTCAAGTATCAAAAGATCAAAAGGAAATATCATAACACCAAAAAAGAGGCAAACAACATCGATCTGCCCAAAAAAGAGACTAAAAAGCTAGCAACATAAGGGACAAAACACCAGTCCAAAAGACAGTAGAAAGCACAAAAAACCAACATAGAAACCAGCCTAAGCATTCGCATACATAACCCCTACTTTTTCATACAGAGTCTTCTCTATTTTGGCCTGGATATTGTCCATTTGACCAATGACACTTTTCAGCTCCTCAACATTCTTCTTCATAAGAGGGGATTCTTTCTTGTTGCTCCAACGGGTTCTAGAGCTGGGGCCTCCGCTATCCACCAGTAATCATTTATGTGATTACTATCCTCCTTTGGAGCTTTATCTAGTAGATTGACCAAGGCCTTGAGGTTGGTGCTGGAGGCCTTCATGCTATCCATGCTATGCTAGAGGATATTGGTAAGATTTTTATCCACTTTATCCATTCTTTCATTAATGTCCGCAGCAGGGGTGTTAGAAGTGCCCTCCTTGAGAAAGGAGTCAACTTTTTCTTAAAGGATGGCATTATTTGCTTCAAGTGTCTTGCACTTCAGGTGAAGCCTTTTTATCTCATGGAAGCACCATTTTCTGAATCTAAAGGAGTAGAGAGCCTCAACTTTGGTAGTTTGAAGCACACCAGTAGTAACTTCCTCTCTGTCATCAAAGTCTTCAAAAATCACCTTAATGGAGGACTCTTTGACTCTCCTCTCACTGGAATCCTTACTACCCTCCTGAATATTTTCTTGAGAGTCATGGGAAATGGGCACATCATGCCTCACACCAACAAAAAAGTCATCCAAGATGGTAACCTCCTCTTTGTGAAAATCCCTTTCTATTTTGTGCTTCTTGACATACTGAATAGCAGTGTCAACAAGATCTTCAAGATTGTGAGATTTATGCACTATGGTTCCTTCCAAATTGGTCTCTTCAATAGCTTTCTCTTTCAGATCAACCACACTTTCCCGATTCTTGTTCTCTGGGTCCTCTTCCTCATTCACATCCTTCTTATCAGTACTCATTGGATCAGAATCAGCTTCCCTAGGCTGGGAATTACCAATATCCTTTTGGTGGGCTCTTTCATCTGCTTGATTTTTCATCTCTGCCATCTTCTTATTATCCTTATCAAAATCCTTACTATTAACCTCCTCCTTACCACCATGGGGGGTAGTAATGTCATCAGAATCATCAGTATCCTCCCTTTCCCTGCTAGGGCTCTGCATATTTTTAATCTCTCTAGTTTCACCCTCTTCAGAATCCTCAGTCTCGTACTCCTTAGAGTAGTCCCTGACTTCAGTCTCTCCTAAGAAAATTTTCTTTGAACTGCTACCCATAATATATTCATCCTTCTATTTAGTAGAGCCAGACTTAGGAGTCATAGGGCTCTGTTTGTTCTTTCCCGAGGAAGGTGTAGAGCTAGGGTTAGGGATAGTACTCTTGATATACTTATAAATCAGAAGAATCAAACCCTCATGCTTAATATCTTTCTTAGGAGAAATATTATTCTCATTGAGACTTTTAACAAGAGAGCTATGAAGGTAATAGGGAATGTTAATAGTGTCAGTGTACCTAAAATGGTTGAGAAACATGAAGTGATGGGAATGAGCACGAGTAAAGCGACCATCTAGGGTGAAATAATCCATCACCACCTGCAAAATGTTGTGCCAAATCTCCTTGATTTTGAAGACATCAATATAACCATTGGACCTGGCCTCCACAAAATCTAACTGCTCCTTTTCAGATTTAGGGAAATTTTTGGTAGCCATATCCAAAATCTTACGATTTTTGTAAAACCTTTGGCCAACATTGGGAATTTCAGTGACTTGAGCAATTAGCTCCATAGTGAGCTCCATAGTTCTACCCTCCATAGATATGGTGTCATTTTTCCATCCCTCCATGAATTTTTGAGTGATCTCCTTGTAAAAACCATGTAACCTTTCCAGAAAATGGGTTACCCCACCTTTCTTCAGCTTCCACCAAACCATAGCCATGTCGGCATCCTTGAGCTTCTTACATTTGTCAAGTTCCTCCCATTTCAAATTGCCACCCATGGTTAAGAGAATTAACAGTAGAGAGAGCTTATCAAAGTTGCTTTCCCTATTGATATAGGCATTAACAGAGGTCACAACCTAGAAAGCATGCGATCTGTCGATAATAATGATGCTAAGTACTCCACTCCACACTTTTTGATAACTACTTCCAGACTCCTTAGCACTCAGGCAAGTCCCATTAATCATATCAAATCTTGCCTTCCTTATGAGTGATTTTATCATAATAAATTTTTGATTTAGTACCTCTTTGAGATCCGCCTCGTGGTCCCAAATGATGACCTCATTAGAATTAACTCCAATATTTTCCAGGCTGACCACCATGATGTTACTTTCATGGTACACATGAGATATGTGGATTATAGTGCAATTGGAAATGATATCTTTCACCTTGGATATGACATTCTCAATGGTCCATGACGGAGTATTTTTTCCTTTAAGACAATTAATAATGTTCATGGAATCACCTTCCAGCCAGATATTTTCAAAATTGAAATTGCTAACAAGTTGCAGGCCAAAGTAGGCTCCCAAAGTTTTCGCCATATGGTTATTTTGAGTTCCCAAAGGGGAAGCATTAGCATCTACAAGATTTCCATTGTTGTCTCTGATAATACTACTACATCTCGCCGGGCCAGGATTGCCCTTAGCTGCTCCATCAAAATTTATCTTAATCCATCCAATAGGGGGAGCAATTGAGACACTATTCTCATTATCATTATTCTTAGTTTTTGAGTCCTTACAATTTTGGCTATGTTGGGTGATACCTTTCAAGATATTTTCCAACATCCCTGTATTAGCTTCTTCAAACACCAAAGCAAGAGTATTACATTTGTCCTGAAAGATACGGTTGTTACATTCTTTCCAGATACTCCAAGCAATATGAGGGGTAGCCAAGATCCACCTTTTTTTATCCCTATCATTAGCATTAGGACAACACCATTGTTGGTAGAAATCCTAGATAGAACAAGGAAAAATCCAGCATAAAGTCCATTCCTGCAAAAAGAAAGACCACACCCACTGAGAGAAAGGACAATGCAAAAAGAGGTGGTTAGTATCTTCCTCAGCCTCATGAAATAGACAACATCTATTAGGCATGATGAAACCTCTCTTTTTGAGGTTGTGTATCGTAAGAGATTTGTTTTGGATGAAAATACAGTAGAAAATCTCAATTTTGGGAGTAAGATTTTTGTTCCAAACCTTCAACCAAAAGGGGATTTCCTCAGGCACCTCATATTGAAGATAGCTAGCAGAAGCCATAGAAAAGGAACCATTAGAAGAGGGACCCCAAATCAGAGAGCCATCCTCATTGGCATAGCAACATTGAGCTAGAAGAGCTTTGTCAATTTCTTGAAAAGTAGGTTTGACCGCAGCCAAATTCACCCAACAATTATTAATCCAGTAATCTTTCACTTTAGGACCAAATCTAGAAGTGCAGCTTAAAATCTACTCAGGGTTATCAAAAATTCAATTCAAAGGTTTTTCAAATAGCCATGGATCTTTTGAGAAGTCAATTTTAAGGCCATTTCCTAGTTTCCAACATTTACCTTTGCTAGTAATATCTCCAACATCATTAATATTCCTCTAGAAAATGGAACCCTTAACTTTTTCAGAGCTGGACAAAAATTGATCAATAGAAGGGGTATCATAAAGGTATTTATGTTTACATATGGTGTTCCAGACCTTGGGATCTCCATATATACACCATAACTACTTATCCAATAAAGCTTTATTCATAATCTTGATTGGTTTGAGACCCAACCCCCCAAAAGATTTAGGTTTGCATACCCTATCCCAAGCTATCAAAGGAATGTGATTTCTTTCCTCAGTCCCAGACTAGAGGAAGCATTTAAGAATACTGTCAATTTTATCAGTAAATTTGGAAGACATCTTAAACAGGCTCATAGCATATACCAAAAGGCTTTGAAGAGAAGACTTGATCAGGGTAACCTTCCCAGCTTGGGATAAAACTGATCCTTTCCAATCAACCGATTTAGTATAAAATCTTTCCACAAACTGATTCCAAAAATAATCAGTGATATTAAGGCCAAGAGGCAGGCCCAGATAGGAGGATGAGAAAGAGCTAATACTACATTCTAGAATACTGGCAATTTTATAATGTCTTTCCTCAGGGGTATTCATGAAGAACAAAGAGCTTTTGGACCAATTAATAAGCTGACCAGTAACTCTGGTGTAAAGATTCAAGGCTGATTGAAAGATCTAGCTTCCTTGATGATTGAAAATCCCATCATGATGGTATCATCCACAAACTAAGCATGAGAACATGTTAAGGGTTTGGATGATGGCCAAAGCCCTTGGATAGCACCCTTAGAGACCAAGAGCTGAAAGTATCTTCCCATGCTTTTAGCCAAAAGAGTAAATAGAATAGGCAATATAGGGTCTCCCTATTTGAGACCTCTAGAATTCTTGAAGAACTTGGAGGGAGAGCCATTAATAATAACTGAAAAGGAAGAAGTAGAGATCAATTGATATATAATTTGAATGAATCTCTCATTAAAACCAAACTTCTTAAGAATCAAACATAAAAAATTCCAATCAACATGGTCATAAGCTTTAGCCAAATCAAGTTTCAGGATAAAGCCCTGTTTGTCTCCCTTGATGGCTGAGTGTATGTTCTCATGAACTAGAATAACGGAGTCTAGAATTTGCCTTCCAGGAATAAAACCATTATGTTGAGGAGCTATCAAATCAGGGAGAATTTTCAGAAGTCTAGTAGTTAAGATTTTATAGAAGATCTTATAGAAGGAATTACACAGACTGATAGGCCTGAATTGATTAAAAGAATGAGCTCCAACAATTTTAGGAACCAAGGCTAAGAAAGTTCCATTGATTTCTTTGAGAAGTTTTTTACAACCAAAGAACTCCTTCACAACATTAGAAACATCCTTCTCAACTATAAACCAAATTTTTTGAAAAAAGAACATAGGGAACCCATTAGGGCCAGGAGCCTTATCACCTTTAAAAGAAAAGACAACAACCTTAATCTCCTTATTGGAAGGAATAGCCTACAAAGTCTTATTTTGATCTTGGTTAAAAATACTAGGGATAGCATCTAGTAATTTATCTTGATTGTCCCTATCAAGGTTATCATCAGTAGAAAGTAAAGAGGAAAAGTAATTGACAACAACAATATTGATATCTTCTTCTTTGTGGATCTCATCATTGCCCTTAGCAATTTTAGCTATACGATTGACAGCTCTATGTTTGAGAGTAGTCAGGTGGAAGAACTTAGTATTTATGTTCCCTTCCAGAAGCCAAACCGCCCTAGATCTCTGGCACTGGTAAATTTCCTCTTTGGATATAATATCATGGTAACTAACAAGGGCTTTCTACTCTTCAGCTTTAAGAGAGTTTGACAGGCCTTGATTTTGAATGGCATCATGAATAGTAGAGAGGTCAAATTTAGCCTTATTCTTCTACTTGAAAATGTCTCCAAAAACCTCTTTATTCCAAATTTTGAATTTTTCCTTTATGTTTCTAAGCTTTCTAGTTACCTTGAACATGGCAGTACCCTCAATTTTGATATTCCTCCATTCAAAGATTTTATTCTCCAAGTCAGGGTGGTTTATCCACATATTCTCAAATTGGAAAGGAAAATGCCTGGGAGCATTAATAAGGTTGACTTCCAACATCAGAGGGTAATGATCAGAGCCAATTTTAGGGAAGGAAGATAGGGTGCAACAGTACTTAGAAATCCAATCATGAGTAATGAGAGATCTATCCAACTTTCTCTGGATATTATGAATGCCAGCATGCTGGTTGGACCACGTAAAGTTTAGCCCTTAGAGATCTAAATCAATCAAACCCTCATCGTTGATGAAATTGAAGAGGTCAGGTCTACTATCATTCTGAGATAATATGCCTCCATACTTCTCACTATCCGGAAGAGGGGTATTGAAATTCCCCATGAGCAACCAATGTTCATCCTTAAAGTCATTCCTTTTATCTGTAATTTTCTTCCAAAACTTAGCTCTATTCACTTTAGCATTGAGAGCATATATCTTAGTGATAACCCAGCTGAAATTATCTCTTATATTCTCCATTCTAACAGATATCATATTAGGGTCTTCAGCAACAATCACACCCTTTATAGTTTTTAGATTCTAGAAAATGGCAGTACCCCCAAAAGCTCTAGCCGAACTATAACTGCTAACACCACCTTTCTGAAAAAATCTAAGTTTGTCCACTTTATCCTTACTCATTTTAGTTTCTTGAACAAGAAGGATATCAATTTTATAATCCCTAACCACATTTATAAGAATGTCTTGTTTATGGGGTGCATTCAACCCCCTTATATTCCAAGAAATTATCTTCATAGTTTATTTGGAGAAAAGGCCTCCAGAATAGTCCTTTGTTTCCCATTTGCAATGTCTTGCCAACTATCTTTCTCTCTTCCAACTTTAGCTTTTTTTCTTCATGGTATAGACTTAGCTTTCCATACATCATTCTTCTTTCTTTTGGTCTTGATACCTGTGTGTGTGAAAATTGTACCTGATCTGTAGACACAACACTCAGTAAAACATTAGAGGTTAGTGATAATCAAAATCGTGCAAAATTGAAAGCTATCTAACCAAGCGATTTACTACCTTCTAATAGGTGCGAGATTAATGTTCTCAGATTGTAATCGAGATCAGTGACCTAGACGACACCTAAATGAAGGATTTGAATGCAAAAGATGGATATGAAATTGAATGTAATTAATCTATATTTTTGATATTTTCTATGAAATAAGAATGATAACAACCGATATGAATCTATGCTAGATGAAATTGATATGCTATGAATCTAACAATGATATGTAATATGAATGCAAAAATAAGATTGATCTCACAAAGATGTCGATTCGCAAGAGCTTTGATTCTTCAATTCCAATTCTCCAGCGTGATTGTGCAAAATATGAGATGAGATATGAAGAGCTGAAGCCTTTAATTTATAGAAATCCAGGGCTTTGGAGGTGCATGGATAAAAGCCATAAATCACTCAAATTAACTTATCTTGATTTTTGAGTTATCTGATCATGAAAGATAGTTAATTCTCAAAATCATGCAAAAACAACTTTTTAACTCAAATTAGAGTTTAGATCAGCTTTTTGAACTCCAAAAGGATGTTGAGTTCCAAAAAGTCAATAACTTGCATTGATTTTCTAATTTGGAGTTTAACTGTTTCTTTTGAATATGCATAATAATTAAGAATTAAATAAATAAATAAAGTGATTTATCCTCAACTCAACTGATTTTTGAAAATAAATAATTAATTTATGGGTTAATTAACTATTTATTCAAACTTTTATTAAAAATTATATTATTAAATAATGACAACATGCTTTAATTAATTAAATAAGAATTTAATCAATTAAAGATAGGAATTTTGATTTATTGTCAAAATTAAATAATACAATTAATAATAGATAGAATTAAATTTAATTAAACAATTAAGTGGCAAGATATTAAGTTTAATTAATTAAATATGAAAATATTCAATTAATCAAACTTAGGATAAATGTGATTTATTGCCAAAAAATTATAAAATTAAAGATAATTATGATAATTAGGAATATTGCTAGGAATATTCCCCGATGCAGAATTTAAGATAATCAATCAGGATTCGATGATGTTTAGATGTGCCTTAGGTTAGGACTTTGATGTCGATTTCGTTTGATTTGTCGATGTAGGAGGTTAATGAACTTATAGCCCATTTTTGGGGTATTACAATACCATCCATAGACATAGGAGATATGATTCCTTTAGAATTCTTTTTAGAGCTCTGACCAACCTCCTTGGTCTTATTTTGATCTTTGACTTTAAGGCATTCAAGGGAGAGGGTTCTGAGATCATCACTTTCTTGAGGGTTAGAGACCATATCTATAGGATATATTTTCATCACAACCTAGTTAGGATCAGAGAAAATATTAGTGTTCTCCTTATTAGGAAGATGATCCTTAGAATTCACCCCACTGCTACCTTTCTCAAGATGAGAAATAGGGGGAATCTTACCCCCTTGGATCACCTCTTCCACCACAAAATTAGCATTCAACAGAGGTGAGAATTGGTTTTCCTAAAAGAACTTATCTAAATTAACTTCAGCAGAAGAGATGTGACTGATACCTTCAGTCTGATCACTTACCAAGGTCTCAGACTCCGGATTACTTCCTGACATATTACTTCCTATGTCAGCCTTGTCATTACTATGGTCTTCAACTACAGGGCTTTGCTCAACTATCTTTGGGGGCTTCACATTAGAAGGTTTCAATGAATATTCTGAGGACCCCTTAGAGTTGGTCTTGGGTTTCCAAACAACAGTAGAAAAATCTTTCTTCTTGACCAAGGGGCCTTCCTCTTTTTTCTTGGGAGCTTTCATCGGGCATTTTTTAGACCAAAATAGCTCAAGTAGTTGGTTAAGTAGGAAACAAATTATATCATGTCAAACATTTTAGGTACCATTTATCCTACCTACAATTTTATCAGGAACACACATTTGTTGTTGAGGAAATGAGGTGTACTTAGATACACCATTTAATGGATTGATAATTTGATATTTTAGGGATCCAAAACTATTGATGATTCAATAAATATTCAAAATAGAGCTACCAAATATTTTGATTTGATAAAAGAATTATCATTTGAATTGAAGAAAGAATTAAAACCTCAAAAAGACAATATCCTTGAAATTCAAGGAAATGAGAAAAGATGAATTTTTGGTGCTTGTATTTGAAGGAATATTTGATAGAGTTGATAAATCCTTGTTATTGGAATGGTTGGAAGCTATCAAATTTAAGGATTTATTTACTTCAAGATGCATTTTTACAAGGAAGATAAAACAATTGAGTTTACTAGGTCTCTTTTCATGATGCTCAAATGATAAAGCATGGATAGATCCAACCATTTAATCTTTGTACTTATTTTTTGGACACATTAATGAAGATAAGGTTCACATTTTAAGAGTTTGAAAATTATTTTGATGAGAAACATTTAAAAGCACATCATATCACAATAATTACATTTCTTATAATTTTTTTTATCCAGTTATGTTGATTTCCAAATCTAGAGACAATCAAAGAATCTTTCAATACATCCAATGATTATCAATGGTAAAATAAAATGAAGAAAAAAAGAAAAAGAAAATTCTTTTTGTAATTAAAAAAGGTGGCCTAACAAAATATTCATTCACATAAATATGAAGTGCTAGTGTTTTGAATATCATTATTTTTTATTATATAAGCATGTATTTTCAAAGGGCCATGATCCCTTGTACAAAGAGAAAGATGAAGCATTAAGCCTAACACAACAACAAATGGTTGAAACAAAACAATTGCAACACAACAAAACTAAACAACAAAAGGAAAAACATCACTAAGAAAACAAGAGCTAGCTTGAAATGAAGGTAGCTTAAAATATTGGTCCAAAGCTCTTTGATTGAGTACAATAGAAGGATTATTCTTCCCAGATTGCATTTTATTGATACAAGGAGACATTTTATCATTGGCACATCCTTCATTAGGCTTAAAATCATTCTCAACACTTAAACAATCCAAAATGGGATTCCCTTTGTTAGAATTAGTATTTAGAGCCTCTTGAAAAATAGGGAGAGTCTCATCCTTATTTATCTACTTTCTTTTCTAAACAAAGAAATGATTATTATTTTATAAGCAATAATTTTAGCCATGATCCACTGATTACAAGCATGAAAAATAACTAGGGATTCCAAATACTCAAAGTGTTGTACCCACTTCCCAAATTTAGAGGATAGGGTGATTTTGGTAGGGAGAGCCTGATTTTTCTCTACAAGCACACAAAATATTGAAAATAGTAATCACTTCTTAAACATAGTAATCACATTTTTAGAACTGTACTTCTAAAATAATTTTAAATTATCTTGAAAATGTTTTCATTCTAAAACTCCAATGGCAACCTAGGCAATCAAACCTAGGTAGGAAACAATAATTTTTCCTTTCAAAGGTTGAAACTAGGAGACCAATTTTGAAGGCTAAGGACATTACAATATAAAAAACAAGGGACTTCATACTCAATCATTGAAGAATACTCTTGGAGATAAAAGGAAAAAACCATTCAACATAATATAAATCTTTACCACACTTGAAGTTTTCCAAAATCGATAGATCCATCTTCTAATAGTATCAATATTGAGATGATTCCCATAAGACCTTTTAACAAGAGAACTCTTGAGCCAAGTAATCATTTTAGCAAGAGGGGAATCATGAAAATTAAAATATTCTTGAGCATCCTCCATAACCATTTTCTCATTGACCGACATGGAACAATCAATTGAAGCCTCATCAAGTAAGGTTGCATGAGATGAGACATAAGCAACAATAAAAATTTCAAAATAAGAAACCAAAGCAATAGCCTCTAAAAAAAAGATCCTAAAATAGACTTCAAAATATCCAAATAAATAACCCCATCAAGTAAGGTTGTAGGGGATGGGATAGGAGAAACAATCATAGGCTCATAAACATAAACCAAATAAATATCTTATGAAGTAAAAAATATAGAAAAAATATCAAAATATCCAAAGGAATATCCCCATCAAGTAAGACATTAGGGCATCAGAAAGGAGAAAAAACCATAGGCTCAAAATAAAAAACCAAATCAATAGCTTCTAAAATAATAGATCTTGAAACAAACCTAAAACTATCCAAAGGAATACCCCCCTTATAATACTTATCAATATCATTTCTCACCTTCATATTATGAGTCAAAACATTATTTGAACCATTTTCATTTGAGTTATTCTTTTAAAAAATCTTCTCATCTTCATTTTCCTCCAACTCAATAGGAGAAAACCCTTAAACAATTGAGTAGAACTTAGGTTTTTTGGTATATTGGTAGATTTTTTATTCAACAAGTAAGACAATGGATTATGAGAAGGTGGAAGAATCCTCTTTTGAGACCAAAAATATGGTTACCATCCTTTGCCTCTATCAATGGCACCTCAAATATCTTGTTAGCTTTAGTATGAGTCGATGAAAAAATATTAACGAGGAACACATCCTCGTCATCTAGGTGTTCATTATACTTAGTGACATAAACCTCCTTGGAATAAGAAGACTTATATAAGGCCTCCAAATCCTTTGAAACCCTCTCAAAAAATGTAGATCCAACTACTCGAGCACAACAAGACCCTCATAATCCCTCTCAAAAGATTCATCCCCATCTAGGTATTTTTTATTTGTATATGCATAATCCACCAACACTATCACATGTGGAAGAAACCCCACCATTGAAAATCCTTTATCAAACCTCATCCCTCACTAAAGAGCCATGACACCAAATATCTTTCTACACAACCAATAAAAAGGAAAAAACAACATCAAAACTTACCAAAAATTCAATCAACCTCCACCATGCAACAATGCAAACAAAAATGACCCCCCGCACTCAAAATATAGACAAAAGCCTCACCCGACTTCTTTAGACACACACTCAGGAATAGTTAGGGTGTGACTAGGGCTTCCTCTATCCCACACATAGAGGAGATCTCAAACATGTCATTCTCTTTTGATTATATTTTGAATGTCAATGTTAGGGTAGGGAGTTTTGTTTAAATATAATCCTTAAGTTGTAATGTATAAACTCTATCTTTTTAATAAGTTAATGTGTTGTAATGGAGGTCACACTTATTGTATGAATATAACTATAAATGCATAATAACTAATTGGCCAAAAATAGGACACTAATGATCAAAACAAATAGATTATTAAACCATCTTAAACTTCTCAAAAAATCAATCAAACACAAAAAAAATGAAATCATGTTGAAAAAATAAATCAATAAGAAAAACACAACTAGAAACCATAAAAAATAGCAAACAAGTAGTTAGATATGGACCAAGTAGGAAGAAAAGAGGAATAAAAAAACCACCCACAAGGGGATTAGGTTCTATTGGTCAAACTAGCACTATCATCATTCAGTAATTAGAAAAGAGAGAGTGTGAAAATCTGCACTTTACATAATAGGAAACCACATTTACTTTTATGCATGTGAAGGACCCTATTTAAATTGACAAGAGACCCTTAAACTAGACCTAAATCAACTTCCTTTTAAATGAATCATCCAATAACAGACTTAGACAACATACTTATGGTAGAAAATCCTTGAATATCCTCATAACCTTATATCAATGTCCTACTCAATTAAAGTATTATAAATATTATTCCCTTAGATCATTTTTTTCCTAGGATAAGGATTTTCTATAAGGAGTATGCTAGGATCTTGACTATATCCATGTCTCCAAGAAGATCCACGGGGATAGAAAAGAAGAATGAACTGCTATCATTTTACCCATTTTAGGAAACTCATTTAGAATAGTGTGCATACTATGTCATGATTACAATATTCAAGAAACAATATCCATAAGATAAAATAATTTACCTCGTCTCTCTTGATTGCATGTCACCATATCTTCATATTCCCATGTACACAACACTAGATACACCTTTATGTTTTCTATGAAAACCATGAGGGATACTTCTTAGGGAAGGAATTATGCCAATAATTGAAGAGCCACACAAAGAAACAAGCCAAGAAAAGCTCAAATTTATAGATAAAAAGAATGAATAACTTCCAAAAATATTTAACTATCTATTAAATCATATAAACATGTGAAGTTATTTAAATTGATTTCAAATTGTAAATGATGGAAAATGTACTTAAGATGTCAATAATTATATATTAATAAATCTATAAAAGAAAAAAATGTTAGCAAAAAATGTTTGTTCACCATATGTGCCATGGTAGATAATCACCAAGAGTAAGCCATGTTAGAATTACATCACTATCATCCATGAGAATAACTTGGGTAAGGCATACCATACTATCCTTGAGAAAAATAAAGCTACAGATTCATAATACTTATTGTCCAAGTCAATTATTTCCATTTCAAATACATGTGTCACACACCCAAATATCATATCCAAGAATATATTTTTCTTAATGATAAAAATAGACTCATCACTCCAAAAAGATAAAAGTGAATGAAAATTAAATTCCCTAATATTGGTAGTAATTAGATTTGTCTCTCTATCAGTTAATGAGTTTACTTTTCTACAATAATGGATTCATTCAAAGTGACTAAAAAGAGTTTAAGATATCCAAAATATGAGAGAAGGTATTTTTATATTTCAAAATTCAAAAGTTTCCTAGATTTAATCATGTTGATTGAGATTGTTTGATCACCTTTGATATAAATTCTATAAATCTTTAGCTATTTACAAACCTTAAGGAAAAGAAAATGAGATTGAGCTTCAACTTCATCATTAGTTCCATCTATTAATCTCTTAGAAACTATCGTAATGATATTACCATTCTAGTCTTCGACAACTCATCTTGTACCTAACAAACCTAGATTTGTTCTAACTGCATCATTAATGAACATCTTTTTATTTGGGTATTTTTATAAAATTTAAAATATATGCACTAGATCAATTAAATTTAAATTTACAAATATACACACAAAACTCCACATTAAAAATTCATATAAAACATAGTTGTAAAGTAGCTCTCAATTTTAATTTTAATCAACAAACAACCTAATCCTATTTTGATGAGGGGTTTATAACTAAATAACAATTGGAACGATGAGTATTAGTATCAATTGAATTTTTTTAACAATTTTTTTGGTAATTATTTTGGGGGCTCCTATCTTATTATTATATTGATAATCCTTCATATAATTTTGCACAAAAAAATATTTATATCAACCACGATCTAATAAAACAACACCCTAGTAATATAGTCAAATATTACTTGTATAGAAGATCAATAACAATATAACGTCACATGCTTGTGTAAGCTTGCTTGATGTTAGCAACAACATACAATATCATAATTTTGATGCTATCTTGAACAAGGAAGAAGATCTTGACCAATATATTAAAATGGAGGGACACAAGAAAAATATAGAAAAATCTATTGCTCGAAGTTGTTTTTAGACTTTTGGTAAATTCCCTAAGCGAGGATAGTCCCATTTATCCCATAAATCTTCTACATCAAAGACAACAAGAAGGTTTTTACAGGTTTCCTACAATAAGGTTCACTCAAAGTGACTAAACAAATGTATTTTCGACTCTTTTTTCTTTATCAATAAAGGTTCAAAGCTGAAATTATGATTTTATAATTATAAAAGAAAAATACATAAAATATGAATGAAACTAGAAAAATCTCCCATGAATCTTTCCATATCAGGTTGTGTTCTTAATTGAGAATGGGAGAGATAATAATCTATTAAACCATGTCTACACCCTTCATAGATGGTACAAATTATCTAACTATATTAAAATAAACACCCCTAAGCCATCTCTTTGTCAAAATCACTAACCATTTTTAAACATTTCTAAATATTCACAACAAAATTAATAGTAATATCTATTGCATTAGGGGAGACACCAAAAGTAAACCAAAAAGAATCTTATGTGACCTATGGGAGAAAAATTTCACTGCATATCTGGGTTGCACTACTTCATCCTTCTAGACCATTGGGAATGCCCATGTTTAGACATCAATGCCTTTCCCCTTTCTGCATGCTTCAACCTACTATCCATAAAGAAACATTTAGCACACTAGGAAGAGGAAGCAAATATATCATCTAAAACCATGCCCTTGCCTTTGTCTTTTAAATTTTCTTTAGTTTGTCATGGACATCCTTGAATCTCCTTCTCTCCATCTTCTTCTCCAAAGGAATGTACCCTTCTTCCAATAAATAATCTTTCCACCAGTTCATACTAGAGGTTGCCTTCAACCATAGCCAATTTTTAAGAGAGTCTATATTTCTTGAAATTTGTGCCTTGCAAGCATCAAAGACCCTCTTATCCCACATAGAAAGGACTAGTCTTTTGTTAATGTCTTTGTTCGATGGGAAAAAGGAGATGATATCCTTGTCAAAATCTATAGGGTATGGAATCATCAAATTTTCATCCACATTCCTAACAGCTCATTACATATCTCCTAAAACATAATTCTTGAATATTTCTCTACATAGTTGCATAACATCTACTTTAGGTAATCTCATAACTAATAAAACAAAGAGAAAGATCATTGGAATATCTGTATTGAACCTTAAGGTATGATCTTTCTCCATAAATTCATCCCCCAAAACAATTTTCACTACCTGTAGTGCAACATTATCAATGTCATTAAAAAACCTACCTTATCTCTTTGGAAGGACCTCTCCCAAAAAATCTATTAGCCTAAGGCTTTTGATTGGTTTGAGACAGATAGTTCAATCCATACTCGATACCTTTTACCCTCTACAATTACCTTAAAAAATAACTTGCAAAGAAATTTGATCTCACCTAAAACTCAATGTGAAGGCTAGGTGTCATTATGAATGTGTCCTCCTTACAAGGTGACATGTGTGAAATATCAAGAGAATAATCTTCACACATTTTTAAGATGGATTTTGTTTTGATTACTACACTAAAAGAAGATTAGTGTCTAGACTTTTCCATAGAGATAAATTAATTATTATTACTTTGTCATCATAAGAGTTACATCTCTACCAACTTTCATCTCACTTGGCTTCCTAATCATTATTAGATAGGCCATCTCACCTATCAATTGTGATGCCCCTTTGAAAAAACCATTAGATCTCACTACAAAAAATAATTTAATACTAGAAATCTCCTTTGAATTCTTATCAAAGAGAAACAATTCTATTTTTCAATTTATCATACATGTCTATTTTTCTTGCTAATTATGGCCAATTGCCAATTTCAAAATGTAATGACAAGATCCTAAAAAATAAGCCCATCTTAACCCAAACTCAACTCTACAAATTTGAATCATGGGGACTATTATAGCATCCCACTTCTCAAATTTAGAGCTTAATAATCCTCTCAAAGTGTACTATCCAAAATCCACACTACTATTTGTTAGAGATTTTCTAGCAAGCCAATGCTGACTGTATGTTTGTCATTGATGACAACATATGGTAAGTGTAGACACGCAAAATTGGACAAGTGCTTTTAAATTGCAAAAAATCAATTAAATGGCTCAAAATCATCAAAATGCATTAATTCAATAAAAAAGGGATCAAATCAATTAAAATGGACATAATTAAATAAAGTTGGATGAAAATCAATTAAAGCAAAGGAAAAATCAAATAAGGATGTTAAATAATTAAATTAAAGCTTAAAGGGGTGAAAAGCAATACATAATTGATTTTAATCAATTAAGTGTATAGTGTTTAAATCAAAAATCAAAATGAACCCATTACCCTTACATGGCTAAATTTAATTAATTAATTGAATTTAATAATTCCTAATTTATTTCAACAAAATTGAGCAACCAATAAGAATTTAGGACAAAAAGACATAAATCACTCAAAAAGGATGAATCTCAATCACTCATTTGAAAGTTTCAATCTCAACCACTCAATCTTGTCCTTTTGTCCAAAGCTTTGAGACAAACCTTTAAATTGTCACCCCATTTACGAACAAAGCAAAGTATTTGACTCAACCTAAGGTAAATCATGATTACTTCACTCCACCCCCTACCCTTGGGAATTTACTATAAATATGAAGCATTTTGAGAGCAATTGATATCTTAGAAATTCATTTGCAAAGCATTGTTACTATAGGCAATTAAGAGCATTCTAAGAGCATTTTAGAGTAATCTGCATTATATCTTGTCAATTTGAGCTAGAACTATCATTGTAGAAGCATTTTAGAAGCATAGCAGCATATATTCTCATTTTAGAAGTGTCACTAGTGGAGATTTGAGATGAGAGCTTCACTTACTGCCTCTTTCTAGAGAGCCATGAGATGCTATAGATCTTAGTTTCAATTTTAATTAGATTTGCATTGTATTTACTTTCAATTGTTGTTATTTGATCTTAATTTCATGAAGGTGATAATCATCATCACACAAATGGCACCCACTGTGGGGCCCTAGGCCTCATTTTATCATTTTCATCATAATTTGCATGCTTATATTTTCTGTTTTCCATGAATATTTTGTAGGAAATTGGTGAAGTGACGCTTACAAGAGATTCGTTCATGTCTATAGTCATTTTACTGCCACTTACAATCTCTGTCCTGATGCCTATTATCTAAAGATTTATGTCTGGCATGCAAATTCTATGCGGTTTTGAGAACTCAACAGTCGCCTACAAATCATTCACTCACACTTGTGAGATAAATGCATTTAGCCTTTGGTGCTTAAAGTCACACCTGTGACTCAGGGAGTATCACTTTGACGCAATTTGTTATCACTTACCTTCACGCTTTGCTTCGACATTTTAAATAACAGTCATGCTTATAATCTTTCAATTCATGCTTACTGTTATTAAACTGTCGCTTAGCATAAATCATTTTCCACAAATTTAAGTTTTGTTCATGTTTCATGATAAATTGTTCATGCCTATGTAATTTTTAGTATCGCCTGTGGCACTGCAGAGTGTCGCTTGCTATCGGTAAAGTTACGCTTGCTAACAATTTGTTCACGCCTATTAGCTGGACAATGTCGCTTGCTACCTATTGTCCATATTTACTATTAAACTGATCAAATCATTTGTCTAACTCCTTTTTTATATGATTTAACAATAAATGAGCAACCATAGGAAAGTACAGAAACTGGGAAGCAGATTTAACCAAGAAGGAAAGACTCTAGCAAAGAAGATTAAGAAGGAGAACTTTGAGCACATTAAGGCTATTCTTGAGACTACACAAGAGGAGGACAATCAGGTATTTCAGAATTACCTTGCAATTGTTCAAGCATATAAATCAAAGTTTGTCTCTCTAAATTTGATTTTTAGTCCTTAGATCAAGTTTTCTTTGAAAATTTGCAAATAAGCTCTATAAAATTCATACATAAGTGTTGCTCCTTCAATTTTTGATTTTGGTTTCTCCTCATAGTGTTTGTTAGTGTTGACTAACTTGTTGGTGGACAAGCACATTTGGAGGAAGCTATTGCCAAGGTGAGTTGAAAAAAAATGACAAAACCTTTCAAAAATGCCCCTAGCTTAGGCTAGCTACAAAGGAAATGTATTGTTCTATTCAAGCTTGCACTTGATTAAATTGCGGCATTACTTTTGAGCATAGCTTAATTAAAACAAGGAATTTGACCAAACACTTCCATTTCTAAGAATCTCTTTGTTATGAGATTGAAAAAGAACCTTATTTCTTGAGTGTTTGAGGAACTAAAGGGAAAGTTAGGGATATGCTCTTCACCTTTTAGGTGAACCAAATTCCCAAAAGCTTAACCTTAATTCTATTTTCTTGCTTTCAATGAACATGCTAGTTAAAATAGAGATTTAGTGGGCTCACCTCCCGAGTTGCGCCTTAACGAGGCCGGTGAGAGGGACAACCCAAAGTGGGATATGCTTTCTTTTATCATGAGAATTCAACCCACTATAAAATGAAATGCATGTATCCTTAATGGGGTGCGTGACAAATAGATCTTAAATTTTTTGAATTTCCTCTAGTAGTCTTCACGGATTGCACAAAATTGTACCTTGGTGCATGTGGGAAACCCCTTAACATACTTGGGGGATGAAAATTTAAGATTTATTTGAACGAAATCCACAATAAATCTTGGATAAAGTAGTAGGCCCACCTTTTAGAGCCATGTTAAGAGCCAAAATTTGACTTTAGGTAAGCTTCTTGGAATTCTTTCTTGTGTTATACTTGTGGAAACGATAAAAAATATACACATTAGATTGTTTTAGGGACATTGATGTGTGTTGCATTTGTTTTTTATTTTTAAACAAGAAAATTTCAAAAGACCCGATCTTAAACATTTAAAAAATTCAAAATCTTACAACCTGGTCAGAGAGGTGTCGCCTGTGCACAAAATAATCCCGCCTATTAGAGGTTTAGTCATGCCTGTGACTTTTATGAAAACGCATGTTAACAGGAAAGTCATGCCTAGAACATATTTAATCACACCTGCTAAAACTAGAAAATTTCCTATCAATAGGAAAGTGCCACCTGCATCCTTGTAGAGTGCCGCCTAATAATATACTAGTACACGTGTATGCAAAATTTAGTCATGCCTACACTCAGTTTAGTGACGCCCAGAAATCTAAAAGGGAAAATAGAGAGTACTTGCAAGGAGGGTCAGAAAATTTTGATTATATATTTGAGTACCCTTTTCCGTGTTCATACTATTCCAACCTTCAGTCCAGTCAAAAATCCTGTTCTACACCATTTTTTGCAAATTTTACAAAGGATTAGACCACGGGTAATATTGAATCTTATTCTCCAAGGTTCATGCCTGCTTTTACTAGATCCTACTACATCAAAGAAACCTTGCAAGTAGATGGGACTTATTTGAGTCAAGAACTCCCTTACCCAAGAGATGAGTCTACCACTCCAAGAATACCCGAAAAATCACCCGAATAAGAAGGGGAAGACAACATGATGTACTATGGTAGTTTGGGTAACAAAAGCAATAGTGGCATTGACCCTAATAACAAAGGTGATGCCAATAATGGGGGAATTGACATAAATAACCAAGGCAATACCAATAGTGGGGGGGCGGATCAAAATACTCAAGGAATTGATACCACCTACCAAAGAACTAACACTAAACCAATGACCGATGATGCCACCGATGACAAAGTTGACGAAGTTGTTCAATGCCCCTATTTCTTAAGGCTCATGGAAAAGGAAATGGGAAGAGATAAAGAGAATTATTTCATGGACCTAGCCCGACCAGGTCTCAAACTTCCACACGATTATGATGTAAATCAACTAAAACCACCCGAAGTTGAAGAAAGTACCATAGACATTATGAACAAACTGTTTAAGATATTTCAAATGCAACTAGATACAATCAAGAAAAGTGGGGCTCCTAAACCCTTTTCCATCGAAGCATTGTGTTTGTTCCCATTTGATAGAAGTATAGTAATGGCACCATTCCTGATCAATGTAGTGTTCCCCAAATATGACAAGTATGAAGGGACATCTGATCCACAAGATCAATTATGTGATTTTTGTGCATTGAGCTTAGAGTTCATGCATGAGACAACCTATTTAATGAGACTATTCCCAAGAAGCTTAGGAGGCATGGCTATGGAGTGGTTTTCTAAGTTACCCTCCGACATAAAAACCTTCGAAGAATTAGCGTCAAAATTCATGGCCCATTACTCATATAACATCAAGCATGAGGTCACGATGATAACATTATGCAACACTAAACAAAAAGATGGAGAGGCATTCCTCACTTTCTTACAAAGGTGGAGGATAGTATTTGCAAGGTATCCTAGGAGTGTGCCCGAGAAGGAAAAAATTGATATATTCATTAATAGTTTGAGCACCGAGATGAACTACCGACTGAGAATGCAATGTCCCAAGACATTTCAAGACCTCATAGAAAATGGAGTAACAACAGAAGAAGTGTTGGTTAGGAGTGGAGAATTGAAATTGTATAAAGATAACAAGAACAACTCTAACAACAATAACTCCAACAATGGCACCAATCAAAATAAGAATTGGTTCAATAGTAATAGTCGGTATAAAAACAACAATAAGGGCATAGTCAATGATGGGGTTGTTGACTCTAGCAACTTGAAGATAACTCCCTTTGCGCTTACAAGAACACCTAACTAGGTGAATAATGCCAACCAGACCTCCAATGCACCTTCCAACAACAATGCCAATAATGGAAACCAAGGAAATAATTCAAGGAGTAACAAATTTGATAAATATTTAATGCCAACTCCTCAAAGGAATTTTACACCCTTCGGTGAACCCCTTGAAAAGGCACTAAAGACCCTCATGGCTAATAATATCATTACTTTACCCAACATTCAGCCTTATGAGCCACATAACAAGCCTAGTTGGTGGAGTGCCAATAGCCATTGTGAGTACCATAGGATTCAAGGGCACACAACAAGTGAATGCTTGCAACTAAAGAATATAGTGCAAGATTTAATTGATAATGACATGATCGCCATTGATGGACCTCAAAGCAATGGCAAGAAACAAAGCAGCAATAACATTAAATTTGTGCCACCTTATGATAACATTGTGAATGCTATAATAATCAAGGAACATCCCCAAAAAGAGACATCAAATGTTATTACAAGAGGGCAGACTTTGAAGATTACCTTACAAGGGGTTTCTCCCAAAGTTATTAGCACTCTGTAGTCCAACATTGTGATCAAACAATCTTCTACAACAAAAAAACCTTATAGCTTGGTAGATCAGTTGCAAAGAACTCCAACGCAAATCTCTATCTTGGAGCTATTGAAGCTATCCCCTAACCATAAGGAAATTTTAGAAAAAGCTCTAGTAGAGATGAATGTTCCTACTAACTTAGAAGAGGGGGAGTTCCAAAACATGGTAGGTCATCTCATAGCACCTCATTGCTTGTCATTCTTTGACCAAGATGACATGTCTATCACGCATCCTTAAAACCTACCACTACATATAGAGGTCTTGATTGAATGCCATAGAGTCAAAAGAGATCTTATTGATGGAGGAGCTGGCCTTAACATTTGTACATTAAGTCTTGTTAAATCCTTAGGGTTGTCCGAGTCTTGCATTGACCCTATGAAAAAAATTACCATAAAGGCTTAGGATGAAGCTGAAAGGGCCTCTAAAGGCATGATCATATTGCCCATTCAAGTGGGACCTATCAAGAAGGACACCAATTTCCAAGTATTAGACATGAAGTTAACTTCTAATATTTTGTTGGGAAGACCATGGATCCACGAGATGCAAGCAGTCCCATCCAAGTACCACCAATGCATCAAATTTCTATACATGGGTGAAGAAATTACAATTGGAGGGGACTCAAACTTGTTCCAATATTGGAATGCACTCAAACCCCTTCATGAGCTATTTATTCCACATAACCGAGAAGGAATCATTCAAAGAGCCACCATTGAAGATACCAAAATGGATGATCCTATCATAACATTAAATGCTACTCAAAACCCTCCTCAAGCTAGCTCAATGACATCAACTAAGGGAAAGGAAAAGATGAGCTATGAGGGTCCAATTACAAATGAGGGTTCAAATCAAGTGGCTAAATCAAAGATCGTACCCTACAAATCCACTAGAGAAGAAAAAGATAAAGTTAAAAAGGAAAACTACAAGAAAATGGATGAGATGATGGATGCATTTGACAAACAATGCAAAATTAGTTCCAAAGGAGTAGGGGAATACTCCATTTCCTTATTCGACATGCCCACATCTCCAAGAACACATGGTAAACCATCAAAAGAACACTCACCTCATAAGTACAACTCTTACTTCATAAGAGAAAGTGAAAAAGCAACATTTGACAAGGAAGAGGATGAGGTCCTTCAATGGCTTTATCATGATGAAGGGGATACCTCAAACACTCCCATGGAAAGAATCCAACATGTTAATATACAAACCGAACAATATGGGAAATGGTTTGAGATAATGTAGAAGATGGGATACAAGGGAAGAGGACCCTTAGGCCAAAGGAATAGAGGTTTATTAGAACCCATTGAACCCACTTGGAGGGAAAAACAAGAAAGGTCTGGAGTAGGCTACCAATACAAAGGTGAAAGCTCTAGTCCAATGCAAGATTTCTATCCTCAAGTAAATGCCTTAGAATCTGATGGAGATAGTGATGAATCCTAGGATTATGAGTGGGACACCCTATTTGATGAATCATGTCAAGACAAAGAAGTAGTCACAATACACACGTATGCAAAGATCCCAAGGCAAGAAACTCAAATCAATGAAGAACCTAATATACAAGGTCTTAACATAGGACAAGCATATACAAGTCTGGCATGGATAGATACATTTTGGATGCCTTCGGAGGAAGGAGATTCAAACGTTAGTTTTAATCCACTCGTGGATTTTCCCACACTATTTCCTGTAGAAGTCAACAAGGAATCAAGTGAAGGGGATTTTGACCCTTCTTCCATGGACCATCTTGAGGAAGCGCATGTCATAGATCTAAAGAATACAATGTACGAGCCCTCAAATGAAGTCATGTCCATAAACCAAATTGATAAAAACTTGCCTAATGAAACCTTATGCTTAATAAATCCACATCTTATTGATTGGGACCAAATCAAGCCAAGTGACTTGCTTTACTTCTCGAATGACCAAGCAGCAAACCAATACCTTAATGCGGTTGAACCCTCTTTCATCAATGGATTCAAACCGAACATGATAGAAGCAGCAGGGGTTCAATCTCTTGGTCAAAAGCAAAAAATGAAAAAAAAAAATGAAAAAAAAAAGTTCTAGTGCTGAAAACCATTATGTGGCAGCATTATAACCCAAAAAAGTAAAGATAAAAGACATTTCCTTTGGTGAAAACCCAATTGTGGCATCAAAGGAAGAGAGATTGGATACTCTACTAAAGAATGAGGAAGAAAGGTCGCCTATACTCATAGAGCCAACATAAAAGGTTAACATTGGGATAGAAGTGGATCCAAAATTTATACACTTGGCAGCATCTCTTACACCTCTAGAAAGAGAGGACTTCATCAAGTTTTTCCAAGAACAACAAGTAAACTTTGCATGGTCATATACTGACATGCTTGGCTTAGATCCTAACTTTATAATGCATCATCTAAATGTTAGACCAGGGGTTAAGCCCATTAAGAAAAAGTTGAGGAAAATGCACCCACACATAGCTCTTTTGGTCAAGGCAGAATTAGAAAAATTGTTGAAGGTGGGATTCATAAGGGTAATAGCTTATGCTGAATGGATATCTAACATTGTACCTATGACAAAACATGACAAATCCATTTGAATATGCATAGATTTTCAAGACCTAAATCTTGCTTGTCCTAAGGATGAATTCCCTCTTCCGAGCATTGATGCAATAGTTGACTTGACAGTGGGTCATTCCATGTACTCCCTAATGGATGGTTTCAACGGGTATAATCAGATCAAAATTGCACTTGAAGACTAGGAGAAGACTACCTTTACTTGCCCTTGGGGCACTTTTTGTTGGAATGTCATGCCCTTCGGCGTTAAAAATGTCAGAGCCACATATCAAAGGGCCATGACAACTATCTTCCACAACATGATGCATACATTTTTAGAGGATTATGTGGATGATATATTGGCAAAATCTCACAAAAGAGAAGAACACCTCCAATTTTTGAAAAAGATATTCATTTGGTTGGAGCAATTCAAAGTCAGATTAAACCCAAAGAAATGTGCCTTTGGTGTCCAATCCGGCAAGTTATCAGGCTATATAGTTTCTGCTAAAGGAATTGAAGTGGACCCGAAGAAAGTACAAGCTATAATGGATATGGAGATACCAAAGAGCATCAGCCAAATGAGATCCTTACAAGGAAAAATACAATCCATAAGAAGGTTTATTTCCCAATTGGCCAAAAAATGTCATTCCTTCACCAAGTTGCTACATAAGGATACCATATTCATGTGGGATGAGGAATGTGATCAAGCTTTCACATTATTGAAGACCTATTTGATAAATCCACCTATTCTCATGCCACCAATCAAGGGCAAAGCATTGCTTCTATACATATCTGCTATCAAAAGATCCCTAGGAGTGCTTTTGGTGCAAGAGGATGAACAAGGAAAGGAAAGAGCTATCTACTATTTGAGTAGGACATTGATCAAATACGAACTTAACTACACATTCATGGAAAGGGCTTGCCTAGTAGTTGTGTTTGTATCTCAAAAGTTGAGACATTATATGTTGATGCATAAGGTCAAGCTAATTGCCAAAATTGATCCTCTCAAGTATTTGTTAAGTAAAACTGCCTTAATAGGTAGGATAGCAAAGTGGGTTATGATATTGAGTGAATTCGAGATTGAGTATGTCGATAGAAAGGCAATAAAAGGGCAAGTGATAGTAGATCACTTAGCTGAAAACCCCATGACTTCTACACAAACTATTCAAGTGGAATTTCTGGATTCCGCCATTGTAAACATAGAAGCAAAAACATGGACGTTATACTTTGATGGCTCCTATACTCAAGGAGGTTCTGGGGCTGGTATACTATTGGTCACTCCTCAAGGTTACACCATTCCCAAGTCCTACAAGCTCTTGTTTCCATGCACAAATAATATAGCAAAATATGAAGCACTAGTCATAGGCATCAAAATGGCCTTAGAGTGGAACATCACGGAGCTACAAATTTATGGAGATTCTCAACTCATCATCAATCAAGTCAATAATGAATATAACACTAAAGATGAAAAGTTGATGCCATATAAGACCATGATTGATGGATGGAATAAGTACTTTGCCTTGATCACTTTTGTGCAGATTCCTAGAGAGAAAAATAGAGCAGCTGATGCCATGGCCACCTTGGCTTCCTTGTTACAAAAACTTGATCAAAATGAGAAGTACGAGTTCTTGGTGGAAGAGTTGGTGAAACCAGCATTCGACCTTCCCAAAACCCAAATTTTTGCCCTATTACATGGACATGAATCCCCTTGGTACGGCCCTATATATACATATCTCAAAGACCAAGTGCTACCTTTAGACCAAACCCGAGCCCAAAAATGAAACTTTATATGCCAGTCAGCCCATTACATAATCCTCTCAGAAATATTGTATCGTAAGGGTCTCGATGGGATGTTACTTAGGTGTCTAGAGGAGGAAGAGTCTAGATTAGCTTTGCATGAAGTTCACAAAGGCTTTTTCGGGTCACACGCAAGTGGGTTAAATATAGCTAAGAAAATCCTTCACTTAGGGTATTTCTGGAAGACATTAGAAAAAGATGCTTGCCACTTTGTCAGGATATGCAGCAAATGTCAATATCATGGCGACATGATACATGCACCAGCATAGGAATTACACCCATTTGTTACACCTTGGCCTTTCTATCAATGGGGGTTTGATTTAATTGGCATCATATACCCACCTTCTTCAAATGGTCACAAATATATCATAATGGCAATAGAGTATTTCACTAAGTGGGTCGAAGCAGTTCCTTTGATCACGGCCACGGGTAAGAAAATTTCCATGTTCATCTTGAACCACATCATTTGCAGATATGGCATTCCTTATGCCATCATAACAGATAATGGAAAACAATTTAAAAACAAGGACGTGGATGAACTTTGTGCTACATTTCATATCACTCACCACTCCTCATCAATCTATTATCCTCAGGGAAATGGGCAAGCCAAAGCCACGAATAAGAATATCTTGAAAATCTTGAAAAGGTCGGTCAATAAATCAAGAAGGGATTGGCATGTACAAATTAATCCAGCATTATGGGCCTATAGAATGAGCATTCAAACACCTACAGGAGCCATGCCATTTTCATTAGTCTATGGGGCCGAAGTAGTTCTACCATTAGAGGTTGAAATCTTGTCTCTACGAGTTTCATTACAAGGATTAATCACAGATGAGGACTATAGAGTCGCTAGACTTCAACAATTGGAGCTACTTGAAGAACACTAAACACAAGCTTATGAACACCTAAAAGTGTATCAAAATAGAATCTTGAGGAACTATAATAAACATATCAAACCGAGAGTTTTTCAAGTAGGAGACTTAGTGTTGAGAGAGAATCCAAAGAATTAGGTTGAAAGAGAGAAGAAAGGAAAATGGGAGGCTAATTGGCTTGGCCCATTCATCATAGTGTCTTCATTTGGCACGGGAACCTATAAGTTATCAAATTGTGAAGGAGAGGAACTCCAAGAACCCATCAACAACATTCATCTCAAAAGGTTCTACACATAAGGGAGACAAAAGAGTATGAAGAGTATCAGATGAGGAGCATCATATTTATTGCACATAGTTAAAGAGATCTTGAAAAATATGAAAAAAAAAAATTTAAAAAAAAAATACAAAAAAAATTGAAAAAAAAAATATAAAAAAATTGAAAAAGAAAAAAATACAAAAAAAGAAAAAAGTTCCTTGGTGAAAACCTAGCAATAGGCGCCTTGGTAGCAAAAAAAGAAAAAAATCTAGAAGGTGAAAACTTGGTAAACAAGCACCTTTTGTTCCCTTAAGTTTGTCTTTCCTAGTCACATATGTCCATATTGCATTTCCAACATCCCATTTGTACAACTGCCATTTCATCTGTCATTTGTACATAGTCATAATAAAGTCGTTCAGTCACATTGTTGCATTTCCTATCAGCCCTAAGTTTGTCGACCGATCACATTTATCACTTGGGGGTAGAGGAGGATTGGAAATTTGGTACCAAATGGATTCAATAAGTGCTACAATCAGTCACGTCAGAGAGAGATTTATCAGAGTTTCAGAAGAGTGGAAATTTATTGAACCTTTGATGGATATCATTATTCAAAAGCTAAGTATTTGATCCTACAACATGATCCTTGAGCCTTCATTGACTTTATAATTCAGGATTAAAAATTGACAAAACACCTTAAAGAGAAGAAGGCTTGGAAATACTTTTTGAAAATCAGGAAACATTGCAAAACACTTGAAACTTTCTTTTTGAAAATCTTTATGAAATTGACTTTTTATCATATCTTTTGAGCTATTTGATGATGTTTCGACTAGATTAGTCATGAGAAAGACGTGATATTTTATTGCCTTTGAGTGATTATTTTGACGAAGATTCATCAACTTATGAGAGTTCGTCTAATGACATGGTCATCAAAGAACCATCGAGGACTATCTCATAAGAGGATGGATTGACCTTTGCTTGTTTACACAAATTGATCCCTTGGCTATTTAGATCTTCTATATCTTAATACCAAAAATCCACTTGCAACATTGAATCCGTTGACACCAGTATTCAGACTCCCATAGTTTGGTCATCCAACTAGTGAGGGTTGTACTTGGTTCAAAAGGAGGTTACCAAAAAGTGATAAAAAGCAGTATTCATATCATCATGATGTGGTCAGAGATGATTGTACTAGCTTTCCGGTCCCAAAATGCTCAATGATGAAAATTTATCTCCATGGCATTTCTTTGCTAAAAGATGGTGACACTTAGGTTACATTGCATTATCATGTTAGATTAATTGAATTATCATGTTAGGTTAATTGCATTGCATTGCTTTATCCTGTTAGATTGCATTATCATGTTAGATTAATTGCATTTGTTTGTGGTTAATTTTCCAAGGGCAAAAGGGGGTACATCAATAATCTTGGTTAGTCAAAACATTAAAGAAATGAGGGATTCAACCAAATGTCTTACTCATGATCAATCAAAACAAAAAAAATGAGATTATCTTCTGCATTGATGCATAGCATTAATCATTAATCATTATCCATATACCAGAAAAAGAGAAAAAACATTCATACATCATTTGCATACAAATAGCTAAGGATAAAATTACATTGCATACATTGAAAAATTCAAAAACATAAGGGACATTTCCATATGCATTTTCATTAACACATTTTTGCATCCATACATTGAGAAAAGAGAAAACCATGTCATAAATCTATACATCATTGCATCATTTATCTATATCATAAAATAAGATAACTGCATCCATAGAGTAAATCAAAGTAAATGCATAACACATCATATAGATGCATAAAAGATAATCTCATAAACAACTCATCAAGGAGAACCAAGGAGTATATCATCATATATCATCAAAAAAGTGTTCATTAATGATCCATCAACTCAGTATATCAAGATACAATGTCATACAAAGGGGTACATCAAATGGTCTGATCAATCAAAAAACATGGCATGTGATACAAGTACATCAACCATGAGTGAATCTATCATCAAAGATATCAAGATCCTGTAGGACCAGATCCATTTGGACCTCTACCATCTGGTGGGGGAGGAGCCTGAGAAGTAAAAGCTCCACTCTATCTCTGCACCACAGCTGACATAAACTACTACATCAAGGTGGCAACCTGATCTAAACACCCAACAATGGTGGACATATCTATCCTCAGAGACTTAACCTCTTGTACTACAACACCTATAGTAGGAACATCCTATGAATCCTGTCCCTGATCTTGTGGCTGCTGATCTTATTTAGGAACCTATTGTGTCAAAACTTGATCCTGCTATGCTGCATCATCATCCTGCTGAGCTAAGGCTACCCTCTATAACTAAACCAAAGGATCTAATCCAACGGGAATCTACCTAGCAACATCAACATGAGACTATCTCTCCTATCTCTGATGTCTATGAGCTCTTTGTTGTCTATCTGCTCTAGGCTATCTATCATGTGCATCATCATGACCTCTAGCATGATCTCTATCCCTCTCATGACCATCTCTCACTCATCCTCAATCAGAAATAATAGGAGGATCTCTCTGCCCTCCTCATCTTCATCGTCTACCACCACCACCTCCATCTCCCTGACCTGGGATAGGCTCTGTTGGATCAGTAAAATGAGTAAACCTATTATGAGCCCACCAATCAGCAAACTCGTGAGACATCCCTACATCAACTACACCAGAAAGCATCTCCCATCTACAATAAGCCATACCAACAATCTGATCTAAGGCAAACTGATAATCAATAAGAGGACCCTACATAGATCTCTCTGCATGTACCCAAGCATATAGCATTGTACCCTGTGGCATATCCTATGTCTGACCATACTATCTAGAAACTCTACCAAAGCAGAAGCACTCAATAGTGGTAGTAGTGTGACCAATCATCCAACGAGGGGAAAACATGTATGGTAAATCATCATCATCCTCCCTCCACAGCTTGCAACCCCTATATGGTCTCCATAAAACCTGATCCAGATCATCAATCTGTCATCGCCAAAAATCCAAATGACCTAAATGATGTTGTATAACTATCCCAGTGTATAAAAAAGCATAGGGAAAACCCTGAGGTTGAATCTTGTCAGAAATGGGCCTAGTGATGGGAAGATGCTCCCATATCCATAACTGAAGAACCACTACACCAGCTGACAAGGATGCACTCGCTCGATAGACTACCTCATGCAAATCATGATATAACTATGCAAGGATGCAGCATCCCCAATTGAAACATCGAGGATGAGCAAGAAAATCCTCCAATATCTTACCCCATTTGACGAAAAAACCATGACCTCACTGGTTGAGAAGAAGTAAACCACTAATCAATGCACCAAGTACTGCTGGCAAGGTAGGAAAGGAAGCAAACTGAGGCCAAGTGATCGTATCACCATCATCAATAGAATTGTCCCCAAACACTCATCGATAGATAGTAGAATCATAGATGGAATCATAATACACTACCTCCCCTCTGCATGGGATATGTAGTAATCTGTACACATCCTTAAGCATGATCATCATCTCTCCATAAGGCAAATGAAATGTGTTGTGGTTGGAATGCCATCGCTCCGCCACTACAGTAAGTAAACCATGGTTCAGCTGGAACCATGGAAGATCAAGGAGAACACTCAAACCACACAACTCAATCATGTGGAACTCAGCATCTGTAAGAATCTGGCCCAAATCAATGACCCAAGAAGCCACTGTCTGGATGTATAAAGTAGGAAAGTTTGCCTATTGGAAAAGCAAAGGAATCATATCAGTATACCATATCAAGGAATTATCTCAAGCAAATTCTATCAAAAGTATCAAGCAATCACACCAAGTACAATTTGTTCATTTCTCCATGTCCTGAGAATGAAGCAGCAGTATCAAATCATATCGGTTTTCACACTAATTGATTTATCCTATCAATATCCTATCCTAATTGGATTGACACATCACATTTGTTGGTAACACTATCCTGATATCCTAATCCATTTGTTTTTTTGAAAGCAACATACCTAATCTAATCATTTGACTCGAGCATTGAAAGTCATCAAATTTTTCATTAGACACAATCAAAGTACAAGTGTGAAAAAAGTATAGGAATTTTTTTCAAAAGTTTGCAGGCGTGATTTTAATCATCCTAGGTGACATTCATCCTAAGCGATAGCAAAAAGTTGCAATGCGACATTATTCAGGTGTTAGGTGATAGTTTTCATGCTACACGACACTGAATCATGCTAGGCCATAGCAAAAGGTGGCCTAGGCGACAGTAAAATCACTAGGGTTTCCTACGTGATAGCATATATGAAAAGGGGCATTTTGACCTAGCTGTAGGTGTGAGTATCCTATTCCTAGGCAAGGATAAAAGTTTCTTAAGTGACATTAAACTACACGGAAGCATGAGAGAAAAGCGTGTATGCGATAGTTAAAGGGTCTAAGCGACAATAAAATATCCCTAGGCGTGATTTGTCATATTAAACACAGCGATGAAATAAGAAATTATAATAAATGCTAATAAATGAGCAATAAATGCAAATAAGAGGTTCGAAATAACTTACTGGAGGTCCATACTCAGGTGGCCTCACATATCTCTAACACCTCTTGAATCGATGCTCTCGAATAGGGACAACCATCTCGAAATTCACCGCAGGATCAGAGCAAAATCACCAAAGAGAAAAGTAAAAATGAATTGTAAAACAAGGTTTTTCAACCTATTTAAGCTATTTTGACCTAATTTTGGAGGTGAAATTTGGCTTAGACCTATATATTGACATATCAAACCAACCGGGGCATCCTTTAATGCATAGCATATCATCAAATTTTCATAAATGAAAACATATTCAATGAATCAAACATCAACAAAAATTTTCAAATCAAGAGATTAATATGTTTTAATTTCTAAGGGGGCATCAGGGTATCAAATTGGAATTGAAATCAAACATCATTGGAATCAGTGGGGCATCAAAAAATTTTGTATCATTAGAGGCAGCAATCATATCAATATCATATCAGGGGCAGCAATCAATCAGTATCAGAGGCATATCAGTGAATCAGCCATCAGGACCAAAAAGTGATCAGGACTCAAAAGAATCTTTGAATCAATGTTCTTCGCACATCAATTCAAAGAGGGGCATTTGTAGACATGAAAAATTGGACAAGTACTTTTAAATTGCAAAAAATCAATTAAATGGCTCAAAATCATCAAAATGCATTAATTCAATAAAAAAGGGATCAAATCAATTAAAATGGACATAATTAAATAAAGTTGGACAAAAATCAATTAAAGCAAAGGAAAAATCAAATAAGGATGTTAAATAATTAAATCAAAGCTTAAAGGGGTGAAAAGCAATACATAATTGATTTTAATCAATTAAGTGTATAGTTCTTTAAATCAAAAATCAAAATGAACCCATTACCCTTACATGACTAAATTTAATTAATTAATCGAATTTAATAATTCCTAATTTATTTCAACAAAATTGAGCAACCGATAAGAATTGAGGACAAAAAGACATAAATCACTCAAAAAGGATGAATCTCAATCACTCATTTGAAAGTTTCAATCTCAACCACTCAATCTTGTCCTTTTGTCCAAAGCTTTGAGACAAACCTTTAAATTGTCCCCCCATTTAGTAACAAAGCAAAGTATTTGACTCAACCTAAGGTAAATCATGATTACTTCACTCCACCCCCTACCCTTGGGAATTTACTATAAATATGAAGCATTTTGAGAGCAATTGATATCTTAGAAATTCATTTGCAAAGCATTGTTACTATAGGCAATTGAGAGCATTCTAAGAGCATTTTAGAGTAATTTGCATTATATCTTGTCAATTTGAGCTAGAACTATCATTGTAGAAGCATTTTAGAAGCATAGAAGCATATATTCTCATTTTAGAAGTGTCACTAGTGGAGATTTGAGTTGAGAGCTTCACTTACCACCCCTTTCTAGAGATCCATGAGATGCTATAGATCTTAGTTTCAATTTTAATTAGATTTGCATTGTATTTACTTCCAATTGTTGCTATTTGATCTTAATTTCATGAAGGTGATAATCATCATCACACAGTAAGTAGCATGTGTGAAAGACTTATGCAATAAAATTTGAGTATATATAGCATGAACATGTTATCAGCATAATATCATGGACACAGAGGTTAATTGTTTATACAAACAGTTATGTAGCAGCTTGTGTCAGCAGTGTTCCTGACAGAGTTACAAGCAGTGTTCTGTGAGTGATTGTTCATACAGTTATCATGGAGCCTTGCACATTTGGATATGTGATGGATACATGTTAGTGTTGCTCCATTCATGGACACAGAGTTTAATGTGCAGTAGAAGTGAAGTTATGTAGTCTCTATTCACTAGTTGCAGTTTCCTCTCTTTATCCAGAAGAGTCGACCGAGATTATATTGGTACAAGAGTTGCGCCTATCATTTCGGTTTTCATGCTTGGGTTAGTGATTAGAGAAGAGTTAAGAAGGTTTGTTTAAGAGCGCATGATGTAATTTAGGATATCAGTTAATTTGGTAGAGTCAATAGTATGTAGCGTGCATCTACACTTATGAATTTGGATAGGTCCCAGATTGTGTTGCGTGCTTAGTAGAGCTGACAGAGATGTTATTGGAGAGTTTTATTGTTTCTCTAATATGATTTCAAGGTGGTTCTAATAGGATGACTTGATTATATCATTTAGAGAGAAGATATTTATAGGCAGTCATTTGTGATTGCTAAGACATGGTTCAGAGTTGAAAGAGAAGAGTAGAGTAGAGAGTGTGAAGTGTTGAGCCATCATTAGAAGGTCTATGTGACCAAGTAAATATTATATGCTATTCATTGAAACTGATCAAGATAGTAGGTCCACCTCGCAGTTCACCAAGATCCAGATATAGTGTGTATCTATTATTCAGAAGGTTGCAGCCTTCATCCCTTTGAGTAGTGAGCTCTTAGAAAGTGCGTCCTCACCCCTAAGAGGGTCAATCATAAAAGACTCCTAACAGGGTTTGACGTTTGACCAGGTCACTATACTTATTGCATTGTAAAGATCAACTCCTAATAGGGTTGTAAGATCTTCTAACAAGGATTATTATACACTAGTGCAGTTTATTATTGGGTGTCAATTCCCATCGGGGTTTTTACCTATTTGGGTTTCCTCGTAACCAAAATATTGGTGTTGTGTTTAAGTGTTCTTTCATTGTGTTTATGATTAATGTTTAAGTATACTTAATTGGATAAAGAATTGAAACTTGTAGATAACTGATTCACCCCCCCCTTCTCATTTATCTCTTGGGACTATTCCTAACAATTGGTATAAGAGCCAAGTACCTCGAAGAGAAATTTTAACAGCTTGAGGTTGATCAGATGGCATTCTTTAGAAAAGATAGTTCTAAGTTTGATGGAGAGAACTATCTTGATTGGAAGAACAAAATGGTGACACATTTGCAGTGCATTGCTTTTGAAGTTTTTGAAGTGGCTATCAAAGAAATTAAGATCCCCTCTCTAGAAGATATTGGAAAGGATGATGCTACTAGAAATCAAAAGGATTTGTTCCATCAAAATGCAATAGCCAAAGAATCCCTCATATGCACCTTATCTGATAGTGAGTTTTTAGAGATAAATAAAGTAGACACAACCTAAAAGATATGGAAGCACCTAGAAGACATGTTTGAAGGAGATACATAAGCAAAGAATGCACGCAGAAAGACTTGGAAGAAAAGATCAGAGCTTACAACCAAAGGATCAATGAAGTAGTTGCTGGAATCAAGAACAATGGTGGAGAGATCTCGGAGGAAGACATTATGGATAATTTGATGACTACTCTTACAACCGAGTATGAAAACAAGATCAACATCCTTGATGAGACCATGCAACTTACAACAAATTTCAAGAGAGAGACCTTGATCAGCAAAATTTCAGTTTTTGAGATTTCAAGATTGAAGATAGAGCCTAAAAGTGAGACAACCTTCAAAGCATCAGTCCATGGTAAGAAATCTTTAAACATTCTAGTAATTTTAATGATGAAGATGAAGATAAAGAGATAGATGATATTATTGCTATGATTGCTAAGAAAGAAAGAAAAGGAAAAGGAAAATATGAAGGTCAGTTACCATTCAAATGTTTCTCATGTAACAAGATTGGTCACTTTGCATCTAAGTGTCCTACAAGAGTTAAGAAATTCAGAACTAACTACAAGCCTAAGTATACAAAAGAATGTTACTATGCTAGTGATGGAGTTTCTGATGATGATTCAGTTGAAGATGAAATTCAATTCATTTCTATTATGGAAAAGATGTATGATGAGATGGATCGTGAAGATGAGAAAAAGGAACAAGAGCTAGCATTGATTTCACAAGTAGACATAAGGATAGATTGGATTATAGATAGCGGTTGTTCACATCACATGACAGGTGATGAAGACATATTTGTTCATCTAGACAAATACAATGGTGGCATGGTTAGATTTGGAGACAACACTCCTAAACCGATCATTGGTAGGGAGCTATCACATTGGATGGAAAGAACAACACTAATGATGTTCTTTATGTAGATGGTTTGCAGCATAACCTTCTTAGTGTTGGATAGTTTATTAAAAAAGGTTATAGATTGGAGTTCAAAGACAACAAGTGCATCATTAACAACAAGGATGGTGTAATGATTGCATCAGGTTCAAAGAGGTAATGTTTTTCAGCTTAATTCAGAAGCAAGTTGTTTTGTTGCTAAAGTAGATGACAGTCTGCTATGGCATAAAAGACTATGTCATATCAATTTTGATAACATAGTAAAGATAAGCAATGTAAAGGCAATAAGAGATAGACCTAGCATAGCAAAGCTAGTTGATACTATTTGCAGAGAATGTGTGATGGGAAAGCATGTGAGGAATTCATTCAGAAGAAAGCATAATTTAGCAGAAAACAAGTTGGATCTGATTCATACAGACCTATGTGGACCAACTCAAACAAGAACATACTATGGTGAAAGGTATTTCATTTTGTTTTTTGATGATTATTCTAGAATGATGTGGGTTGCGTTCTTGAAAGATAAGTTAGAAGCATTTGAGAAGTTCAAAATATTCAAAGCTAAGGTTGAGAATGAATCTAGACTAAAGATAAAGTGTCTAAGATCGGATAGAGGAGGAGAATTCACCTTTGACAGATTCTATGAGTATTGTGAAGAACATGGCATAAAGAGAAAATTGAGTGCACCTAGAACCCCTCAGCAGAATGAGATTGCAGAGAGAAGGAATAGGATCATCCTTGATACAACGTGCACCATCATGATTGAAGGAAGAGTTGCACACACCTATTGGAGAGATGTGTTCAATTCAGTAGTCTATACCATCAATAGAATACAATTGAGGCCTGGTGCAGACAAGACACCTTATGAGCTATGGTTTGGTAATGTTTCCATAGTGAAATACTTTAGAATATTTGGAAGCAAGTGCTACATCAAGATGGATGAAGCAATAGGCAAGTTTGATGCAAGAAGCGATGAAGGTATTTTCCTTGGTTACTCTACTAAAAGAAAAGCTTATAGATGTTTTAATTTGAGATTGAAAAAGATCATTGAAAGTGCTCATGTTAAGATTGATGAAAAGTTTATAGTTCAAAAAAGATATCATGATTATGCACCTATGATTGAAGAAGAACCCATTCCTTCAACTAGTGAGATAGTTTTTGAAGAGATGTTTGACAGTATTGATGTATTGTTCAATGACCCTGAAACAAGTGAAGGAGAAACTCAGAAGGCAGATGAGACAGTATCACCTAAAGTTCCAAAGTTTACATCTAGATATAACTCTAAGGATGAAATCATTGGAGATCAGAGCAAAAAAGTCACAACAAGATCAAAAGCAAAGAGTTCAACAAGCAATGAAGTGGTATGTTTACTATCTTAGATTGAACCTTTAAGTGTTGAAGATGCATGTAATGATTCAGATTGGCATGATGCTATGAAAGAAGAACTAGATCAAATTATTAAGAACGATACTTGGGAATTGGTCCCAAGACCTAGTGATAAGAATGTGATTGGAACAAAGTGGATATTCAAAAAAAAGATGAATGAAGATGGTACAGTGATAAGGAACAAAGAAAGGTTAGTATGCAAGGGATATGCACAAAGAGAAGGTATTGATTATTCAGACATATTTGCACCTGTGAGTATATTAGAAGCTATTAAGTTGTTTCTATCTTATGCAACATTCAAAAACTTCAAAGTTTATCAGATGGATGTTAAGTCGGCATTCTTAAATGGGGAGTTAAAGGAATAAGTATACATTGAGCAGCCAGAAGGATTCACCCTATCAGACAAGCCCGATATGGTATGCAGATTGAAGAAAGCCCTCTATGGACTTAAGCAATCCCCTAGAGCTTGGTATGAGAGACTTGATGGATATCTAACAAAAATCAAATTCAAGAAAGGAGCAACAGATTGCAATCTATTTATCAAAGAGACATCTAAAGGTTTACTACTTGTAGCTATATTTGTTGATGACATTATCTTTGGGGGTATTGAAAAAATTAGTGCAGAATTTGGTAAGGAGATGCAGAGCAAGTTTGAGACAAGTATGATTGGACCTATCAAATACTTTTTGGGATTAAATGTACAACAGATAGAGAAAGGTATTTTCATTAATCAGTCTAAGTATGTGAAATAAATATTGAAGAAGTTCAAGATGGATGATTGCAAGCCAGTGGGTACACCTATGATAACAGGATGCAAACTTACAAAAGAAGATGATTCTCCAATAGTAGATATAACATTGTACAAGTCTATGATTGGTAAACTCATATATCTTACTCAAACTAGGCCTGATATTTCTAATGTAGTTGGCATAGTTGGAAGATTTATAGCAGAGCCTAAACAAAGTCACCTCATGGTAGTAAAGAGAATATTCAGATATATGCAGGGCACTATAGATTATGGTCTATGGAATCCTAATTCAAATAATGTTGATCTTCATGTGTATACAGATGCAGATTGGGTAGGATGCATGGATGATAGAAAGAGTACATCAGGAGAAGCATTATTTCTTGGTGATAGACTTGTCACTTGGACAAGGAAGAAGAAAAATTGTATCTCTCAGTCAACAACAGAAGCAAAGTATGTTGTAGCAGCCTTGAATTGTTCTACAATTGTTTGAATCAAATAGATGATAAAGGATTTTGGAATTCAGATTGATTATCCTATTGTTATTCATTGTGATAACACTAGCACTATCAACATGTCAAAGAATCTTGTGATGCATGCAAAGACAAAGTACATAGAGATTAAGTATCACTTCCTAAGAGAGAAAGTGGCAGAGAAAGAAGTCAAATTGGATTATGTGAGTACAAAGGAATAGCTAGCAGATATATTCACAAAGCCCTTACCAAATGATACTTTTGAGTATCTCAGGGAGAAGCTGGGAGTAATTCCCTTCCCTGATTCTACTTAGAAAAGGTGGAAAGAGCATCAGTCCTTAGTGACTGATGTATGGTTGACTACTCTACTTATGGAGTAGTACCGGAGCTTAAATGTTTGACACCCTTTACCATTGATGTCAAAGGGGGAGTAGTATATAGTAATGAAAAATACTATTAAAGGGGGAGTACATATACAATTAAGAAGGAATAATATGAAGCAAAAAGAGGTAGTAGTATTCAGTCATGGAAGCAGTTCAGTTGAGGAAATGAAGAATATTGAAAATATTGCAGCAGATGGAGGATTCATCCTTGGAGGAGTTTTGATGAGGAAATGGAGAATGTTATAAAATAATTGGTCATTTGTATTGGTAGATTTTTTCATTCCATATGTTGCCATCAATGCCAAAGGGGGAGATTGTTGGAGATTTGCCAGCAAGCCAGTGTTGACTGTATGTTTGTCATTGATGACAACATATGGTAAGTAGCATGCGTGAAAGACTTATGTTGTAATCTTTGAGTATATATAGCATGAACATGTTATCAACATGATATCATGGACACAGAGGTTAATTGTTTATATAGACAGTTATGTAGCAGTTTGTGTCAGCAGCGTTCCTGACAGAGTTACAGGTAGTGTTTTGTGAGTGATTGTCTGTATAGTTATCATGGAGCCTTGCACATTTGGATATGTGATGGAGACATGTTAGTGTTTTTCCATTCATGGATGCAAAGTTTGATGTGTAGTAGAAGTGAAGTTATGCAGTCGTTATTCACTAGTTGCAGTTTCCTATGTTTATCCAGAAGAACCAATAGAGATTATATTGGTATAGGAGTTGTGCCTATTATTTTGGTATGTGTGCTTGGATTAGTGACTAGAGAAGAGTTAATAAGGTTTGGTTAAGATCGCATGATGTAATTCAGCTTGAGGAGAAAGTATCAATTAATTTGGTAGAGCCGACAGAGATGTTATTGGAGAGTGTTATTGTTTCTCTAATATGATTTCAAGGTGGTTCTAATAGGATGACTTGATTATATCATTTAGAGCAAAGATATTTATAGGTAGTCATTTGTGATTGCTAAGACATGGTTCAGAGTTGAAAGAGAAGAGCAGAGCAGAGAGTGTGAAGTGTTGAGCCATCAGAAGAAGGTCTATGTGACCAAGTAAAGAGTATATGTTATTCATTGGAAATAATCAAGATAGCAAGTCTACCTCACAGTTAACCAAGATCCAAATATAGTGTGTATCTGTTATTCAGAAGGTTGCAGCCTTCACCCCTTTGAGCAGTGAGCTCTCAGACAGTGCGTCCTCGCCCCTAACAGGGTCAATCATAAAATACTCCTAATAGGGTCCAACCTTTGACCAGGTCATTGTACTTATTACATTGTAAAGATCAACTCCTAACAGGGTTGTAAGATCTTCTAACAAGGATCATTATACACTAGTGCAGTTTATTAGTGGGTGTCAATTCCCATCGGGGTTTTTACCTATTTGGGTTTCCCTGTAACCAAAATATTGGTATTGTGTTTAAGTTTTCTTTCATTGTGTTTATGCTTAATGTTTAAGTATACTTAATTGGATAAAGAATTGAAACTTGTAGATAACTAGTTCACCTCCCCCCCCCTCTTAGTTATCTCTTGGGGACTATTCCTAACACTATTATCTCCCTTATAAATTAATACAAAAAAATTTCATTCTAAAATCATACTACCTTCCATATAACCACTGAGACTGAGAATATAAAATAATATAGCTAACATTTTCTCTATTTCTAGAAAGAATTAATTTTCATCTAATCTAGATTCTCACCATCTAGTTTTATAATATTGAAAGAAGATTCCCCCCCCCCCCCCCTCATCTTATTAATATTTGAACCACAATCTGAATTGACCAAACCTGATTTTGATTTCCATATACCTTAAGGATGATATTTTTATTAGAAACCTTCATTTTCTCTTCATTCACAATTGGAATTTTATCAAATTATTATGATTCCCTTGAATCCAACTCAAGTATCCTTTCTATAAAATATTATTTTTTTGTCAATATCTTCCTTATGCTACAAATTGTTTAGATTTTTTATCCCAAATAAATTAAAAAATACCTCAAGTTCATAATAAATCTATCCTCCTCCTGTGTATAACTCAACCCTAAAGCTAGCTCATCAGCTATAATGTTATCTTCTTCTTTATACCTTGAATCCTTAACTATCATATCTTCCTTCTTCCTTCTAAGTATTTACCTTTATGAAGATTCAAAGGGAGGAGGCCACCTAGAACTTGAGAATCTCTATTTTTCTTTGTCAGGGGTGATATCTTTCCCTTTTCCTCTTTACTCAGTGAATATGGCGCCTTCTCTTTCATTCTAAGAAGCATTGAAGATAATGTTTCCTCTTTATAATTTGAGGACTCCTGGGGGATTTTTATTTTTGGATGTTCTATTGATGATTTGTTCATTTTATTATTCTTAAGGTCCTCATATACATAATCTTTGAATCTTCTTAAGAGGGGTAATTATTTTGAGCCTTCCTAGCTAAATTTTTCCATCAATCTTTTTTATTTCCTTTTCCCTAAATTTGAGAAACCAATAGTTTCATCCTCAGGGCCAAGAAATCCCCTTGATAAATTAAATTTCTTTTTAGTACTCCTTGATGGTCTTCCTCTTCCCCTCTTATTAAGCAATAGAGTAATATCTTGATTATAAATATTCTCAACTTCTTCACATATCAAACTTATGTTTTCCCACTGCTCTTCATTTATATCCATAACCACAAATTGAGGAGTATGATGGGTAAAAATATGAGATTTCACTAGGGGGATAATCAAATCCTCAATCCCATCTCTTATATCTTTCTCAAAGAGGATTTCAGAAGCATTGGCTTGATCCTTAAATGATTCCACACTATAATCTTCTGATAATACTTGATTTGTTATTTCTTCAATTATTTTAACTTGAGTGTCAAACAAGAATTTTTGCACAAAATCTACCAAATCTTGAGGAAATAGGTGATTTCTACAAACAACTTGAGTCCTTTTTTTTCTCTTGACTCTCTATTTAACCTTTCATTATCTGAATTCAGTTGAATTTCTCCAACTTTTAATTACAAACTTCTGGAGACTCCCCATTCACTATCATTAAGAAAAAATCGTATACAACCACAAGCTGAATCACACAAAGGTTGGAACATAAGACTTGATATTTCCAAAGGGGTGTTCAACTTAATCACACAAGAGGGATTAAAAAATGATGGGTCAAAGAATGATTGACCAAAAATCATGAAGGTTTTTTGACATCAAGGATATGCATACCGCACACCAAAAGTCACCAAAATTGTGGTAACAATACAACACAACCCACCTCATAGGGTTATGAATATAGTATCCACATTACATAAGTGATAGTTGATCTCTATAGTCACTATGGCCTCATTGCACTCAATGCAAGGTAGATGCAAGGTCACAAAGACAAAATGCTAAATTCACATTATTCTATTGAACGAAGCAGTTCTGCAAGATGCTTCACAACCACAAACACATTATTTTCTCAAAAGATTAAGAAACCATGCAATTTGAGAACATAACTTATTAACCCAAATGATCTATTACAATTGATTGATTCACTTATCATTACCAATGAACATCTCTTTTTTCATAATCACTCTACAAGAAAAATGTATTTTAATACAATAAATAAGATGTCTATGCATATAAAACATAAATCATTTTATTTACCCTCACATTAATGTAATAATCACTAAAATAAAATGTACCACACTCCACTAGAAGTCAAATAATAGGAACTCAAGGCCATGAATGGATATTAATATGTAAATTTTCCCAAGGAGGGATCACACGAAAAAAATCCCACTCAAGGGAAAATCAACACTTGAAACAATCAAGAATCAATATATACATAAAGGTATCATGCTATAACGAATGGAAACACAACCACGGCTACCAAGGCATCCACACACTTAGACCACATAACAAAAAAATAAAAAACCAAAAGTGACACACTAACCATACAGTCTAAAATACTTTGAAGAGGTTCTCAAATAGGGGTATCATACATCCATGGTAGGTGCAAAGATCTAGGAGATACTCTTCTTTCACTACATGGTACTTGGGCCAATTCTTATAGAACACTTGACTATGCCACACCTAGGCACACAAGAAACAATCTTCTACAAGATTAAAACACTACACACATGTGCTCACGCTTCAATGATATCAACTATACATGCTACATATACAAAGAGATATCAGGGTATGAACATGGGATATGATACTAGATGTAATGCCCCACCAAGGAAACCTTGGAACATAGGGTTAAATATGCACTTAATTTTTTTTTGAAACATGGAATAAATATCATGTAACTATGTGTATCACATAGCCATAAATAAAATGCAAGATATAAACATGCAAGAGAATACACCACAAATGTCACACAATCATGCACAAGTGGAAGACTAACAAGCACTTCCAAAGGTTCCAAGACAACTCAATCACATACTCAGAATGGAGAACACATGTGCATGAGATTGACCTACAAGGATTTAGACAACATACATGAATCACATGATACTAATATGGTAAGATCTCATGCTTATACAAGAGGAGACTAATCCATCTAACTGACATTCATTTTAAACCCAAAGAAATTGTTCCTAATGTGGTTAAACATACATTTTAATTACCAACTAGTCATAAGCATAAACAAAAATATAATCAATAATCCTCAAATGATCATGTACAAGAAGAAGACTTAAGATTACAATCAAAGGTTCCAAGATGACTCTAATTACTCAGCAAGAATGGAAAGAGACATTCAAGTTTCCACATGTGAATCGTGTTGATGAAAACATGTTGATTCTTGAAATTTGACTACGTCTAAAATTTTGTAGAAAGTCTCAAAATATAGAATATTTACTATAAATCCTATCAATTTGAAACCACTCTCAAACATCTTGAAATTATTACATAAAATGCAACTTAAAGTATAAGAAAGGAAGAATATGCAACTTATACCTAAATGTTACATTTTATATACTACCCTAGGATTGAAATCAGATTGTGAACACATGAAAGTCATACAAGATCCATTAGAAATAAATCTCAAAAGAATAAAAGATTCACCCAGTTTCCTAAAATTGATTGGGAAACCAAATTGGGTGCAAATGTGAAAGCAAGTAGAAACGTTGGTCAAGGCTCAAACACTGATTCACACAAATGCAAATTCTAACTGGTAAATTTTTTAGACAAAAAAATTCTTAGTCTAGTGAGTCGTAAATGTTGATGCAAGTTGTGAAAAAGTTGATCCACACAAGCACTGAATCAAGCACAAATGATGATCCAGAAAATTGTTCCAAAATAAAAGAAACAAAAGCCAAAAACCTAAGTTGACACCAACGTATGGTTGGTAAACATCTATCTCCACACTAGGGAGTATCAGATAGCATAGATCAAGGTCATAACCACTCAATTGCATCAATAAACTACAACATCAATATCATAAAGGAAACTAAGCTAAGATCATCACATTAATGTCTATATGTGTACATATATCAATGGTACAATAAATGGATGAAATACATTGATCTCTCATTGCTCATCATCTCTCTCATTAGAGGAAGGAAATCACCTGTACACTGGTACCCAATAGTGGTAAATTAAAAAGTCACCCTACCATGTGGAATCCTTAGGCCCACCCCACCATGCTCATGGAGATAGTAACCCGATAACAAATATAAGGCATACATGTAATCAAGGAGTATCGAATACACATGCTAAGAAAATGCATAATCTCATAAAAAGATGTAGTCATCCAATACAATACACATAGATGAAAAATAAAAAGATATATGGAGAACACTCAACATGTGGAACTATTGGAAAGTTGACTATACTGGTGTATATGACTTAATATAGTGTTTTCATTATGGAAACAAAGTCATATGATGTTTTGGAGTCAGCTCTCATGATAAGAAGATCAGAAATTGGCTAAGTGTTGAAGACTGGACAGTATACAAAGTACCTGAAGGTCAGAGCATTAGGGCACATGCATATGATAGAATTATGGTATGAGCCCTAGAATTTAAGTTGATAAGACCATATTCATGCTAAGTCTAAGAGCACATGATCAAAAGATTCAGTATGAGGAAGATACAGAGAGTTCAACTTGCACAGACAATGAATGCTAGAAAAGAATAGTGCAAGCGGCCGACTATTGGTATTTTGATTAGCGATTATATTATTGTTGTGTAAGGGATATGAACCTATTGTAATTAGATTGTAGACATATAATTATGTTTGTTCGTAAAAATGCTTGAGCGAATTCAATTGGAAGTGTTGTGTGTAATCAGTTAAAGGGCCGACCTAGTTAATTATTTTGTATGTGCATATAAATATTAGATGCGTCATTGTAATTAAGTATGAGAGTTGATATAGAGTTGAAAGAAGTAGATAAGAAGTGTGTGAAGAATTGATAACATGTATTAGAGCTTTATAAGAGGTCAAAGCATCAGCGTATCAAAGGAACTGATCAGACAAGCAGTGTCACAGTGCCAATTCATCTAACAGATATAGTGTGTATCTGAGATCAGAAGGTTGTAGCCTTCACCACTTGAGCAGTGAGCTCTAGGATAGTGTGTCCCCACCCCTAATAGGGTTATTGTAAAATAATCCTAACAGGGTCTGACCCTTGACCAAGTCACTGTAGTAAATACATTGTAAAGAAACTCCTAATAGGGTTAAGGATCTTCTAACAAGGATCATAAAACACTAGTACATATTATTAGTGGGTTTCAATTCCCACCGAGGTTTTTACCTATTTGGGTTTCCCTATAAGCACATTGGTGTTATATGTTGAGTTCATGTTTCTTATTTATGTTGATGTTCATTTCAGTACTTAAGCATTCAAGTTAAGTTTAAGAAGTAAAGCAAAAAGATTAAATTAAGTAAACACTGATTCAACCCCCCCCCCCCCCTCTCAGTGTTCCCATTCGTAACAATTGGTATTAGAGCTCTAGTCCTCAGAAAAGAAGTTTAACCACTTGAGGAGATCATGGAAAAATAAGAAATGAAACATCTAAAAATAAATCTTGAAGCTTCTCTTTAAGACCTGGACAGATCTGAAAAAGAAATTGAAGAACTAAAAGAAAAAGTTACTGATGTTCATGCAGTTATCAAAAGGCTAAGAAAAGATTTGAAATAATGCTCTACCCGTGATTTAGGGATAATGATCAAGAAGCTAAATAAAGAAAATTCATCCCTGAAAGAACTAAATGAAGAATTGGATGATAAGCTAACTAACAATCAAGAAGTCTATGATGAATAGATCAAAAAGAACCTTCAACTGAATGAAGAATTGAGGCAAGAAAACATGGAAATCTTGGAGCTAAGAAACAACAAGGAAAGCTTGGAATCTGAATTGAAAGAGGCTAAGAATCACATTGATAAATTACACACAAGAAAGGATCTGATTGAATCTCAGTTGTATGCTCGGAATCTTAAAGGAGATACCATCGGCATTGGATTCAATGAAGTACAAAATCAGATTGACAACATGTGAGGAAGAATGAAAGCACCAGAAGACACCACAGATGCTAAGGAGACTGGAAGTCAGACTAAAGATCATGTTGAACCATCCAAGAATGAGCACAAGCTAGTAGATCAAACCTATTATGCATGTAACAAGCATGGAAATATAGCAAGGAACTGTACAGAGGTAAGACCTTTCAATGGTTACTATTATTCATGCAATAAATTTGGTCATAGAGCTATGAATTGTAAGACAAGTCAGAAGAACAAGACTCAACATAATTAGAGAAATCAGAATCAGCCAAATATAAGTTCTCAAAATGTTACATGTCAGATATGTAACTATAATGGTCACTTAGCTAGACAGTGTAAAATGGTAACCCATGTCAATGCACTGAGGAATATAAGGCCCCCAGTTATTTGTCACTCATGTAACAAGGCTGGACACATCTCAAAGTTCTGTAGATCAAGGATGCAAAGTTAGGAAAGCCCTAGAAAGCTAGTAGAAGAATCAATAATGAACACCGAAGGAGAAGTCAAGTTTGTGAAAGCTTCAGAAGATGCGAGCTTGATTTGGTCAGAGGCAAAGAAGGATAAGGTTAATGTTAATGTATTGGATGCATCCATAGTGGACACACCCTCTACATCTCGATGAATGGCCCTTAGGGTCATAGGGGGAGCTAATTTATCTCTAAACCCCTGCGCGGCCGGTATACTTGTTAGGAATAAGGTGTCTCAACCTTGGATAATTCCTATTCTTATTATTTGTTTTGTAAATGTATTTTTTGCAAATAATCAAATTAAGTGTGAGTGTACATGTCTAGTTGGCATGTTGATGTGTCAGCATCTTGTGCGTAAGGAGATCATGATTGAAATGGTCATGACGGATTCCTATGACGCGCAAGAACTATTTAAGGAATGTGATATGACAAGTGTAAGAGCATCTTATGACTTGGGCCTATTTGGGCACCCAAGAAGAAGTGGTTGGTGTGTGTAAGAGAATATGCCAAAAATAGGTTGGTATGACAGATTCTCTTACACTTCTCTTGTGACCATTATTTTTGGCAGATTCTATGACAAGCTATCATAGTCTATTCTAGGGATGGATGCCTATTCTTGGGATTGCATGTAACAGCTGTATACATGTGGCTTTGTGCATGGGTCTTGGTGGTTGGACGTCAAACTCCTTTTTTGGGTATTTGTTGGGTCCTGAGGAGTCTATATATATGATGTTGCTTCTATGGGAGAGAAATAAGTTTTACCAGTCTCTCATCTCCTGAAAGAACTTGCATTGCAAGTGTGTTGTAGTCTTTATGTTGAAGATAATACATTGTGCAGGTTTTGGAGGGGTCGGGTTATTTTACCGAAAGGTTTTTCCCCACCGGCATATCTTTGTGTTTATGTGTTTCAATATTCTCTATCTCTTTTCTATATGTATGGTATATGCTGCAATATTCTTTGTTAAAGTAGTTAACAAATCTGAAATTGTAAGGATTTAAAAAGAATTTGCACAATACTTTCCTTTAGAGATTAGTGTAGGAAGTTGTTTCCGCACCTGAGTTTCCTTACAAGTGGTATCAGAGCCTGATCAAATTTTCATCCTAGTTGTTGGGTAGGGTTTTTTGAGCTAATCTCAAGTTGAGTGGGAGTTTTGTGCAGAGCAATCTAAATCTTATTTGCAAATTGAGATGGAAAGTTCCTCATACAGTAGAATGGAGGTGGAGAAATTTAATGGCACTAATTTTGAGTTGTGGAAACTCAAGATGGAAGACATTCTTGAAGACCACGATCTATGGGAGGCTACTTCACTTGATGTGAAACCTGCAATGATATCTCAAGTAGATTGGGAGATCAAGGATCGGAAGGCTAAGGGTCTCATCAAACTCTGTCTAGTAGATGCCATTAATCTGAATGTTCTTGATGAGACTACTACAAATTCTTTGTGGCAATGACTTGGGTATGTGTATCAGGCCAAATCTATGGTGAATAAGTTGTTCCCAAGAAAGAAGTTGTATTCTTTAAGAATGGAGGAAGGAGGATCCGTAACTTATCATCTCAATGCATTCAATTTATTGGTTGCATAGTTGGCATCATCCGGTGCCAAGATCAAGGAGGAGGATCATTGTATGACCCTACTTTGTTCATTGCCAGATTCATGGGACCATCTTGTGATGGCTCTCAAAAGTACTATAGTCACATTCTATATGGATGATGTGGTGTCTTCGCTGCTATCTGAGGAGATGCAAAGAAAGACTTCGGATTCATCTAAGGAAGCCCTTGTTGTTCACAGGAGATCCAACGACAGAGGAAAGTAGAAGTACAAGTCAAAGAAGGGTAGATCCAAATCCTATGGGAGTTCTAAGACTCCTGGAAAGTCCAAGGTGAAATGTTGGAACTGTGATAAAATTGGGCACTTCCGAAGGGACTACAAATAACTGAAGAAGAAGAAGAAAGGCTCAGATTCAGCTTCCGAAAAAATCTCAAGAAGATGGAGATGCTTTTATTATATCTTTGGTAGCCCATGCATCTGATGATGTGTGGTTGGTAGACTTGGGTGCTTCTTTTCACATGACCTCTCATCAAAATTGGTTCTCAAAATATGAAGAGTTTGATGGTGGAAAGGTGTACTTGGGTGATGATTCTCACCTAAAGATAGTTGGACGTTGAAGGGTCACTATTAGATTTCCTGATGGATGAGTAAAGGGAATCAATGGAGTTATGCACATTCTGGGTTTGGCACGAAACCTATTATCTGTAAGTATGCTGAATGATGTAGGTGTGTAAGTTGTCTTTTTGAAAGATGGATGCAAGATGATGAGAGGTTCTATGGTGCTCACTAGAGGTACTAGGAGAGGTACTTTGTTTCAGCTTGAAGTATAATTTGCTCAATGCAATAGTTCTTCTATTTCAAAGAAGAGAGTGGCTATCACTTCATCCCCACCATCTGAACAAGCAGTAAAGAAGACTGTGGCAATGGGTTCCGATGGCAATGTAGTAAGTGTACCTAAGGGTGCAAACACTTTGGAAGGCAAGCTTCCTGTAGAAAAGATGATGTTGTAGCATATGAGATTTGGCCACATTGGTGAGAAGGGTCTTAGGACCTTGAAGAATAAAAACCTCGTTGAGGGGTTAAATGATTGCAATCTCGAGTTTGACTTCTGTGAACACTGTGTCTATGGTAAACAAAATCATGTTCAGTTTTACTCTAGTTCTCACAAATCTTCTGATGTTTTGCATCTTATTCATTCTGATGTATTTGGTCCTGTAAAAGTTCCTTCAATCTCTGGGTTTGTATTTTTTGTATCTTTCATAGATGATTACAGTAGAAGGACTTGGATTTATTTCCTTAAAAGTAAGACACAAGTCTTTAGTCGGTTCAAGGAATTTAAAGCCCTTGTAGAGAATCAGACTAGTAAGAAGATTAAGTGTGTGAGAACTGATCATGGTGGTGAGTTTTGCTTAGCAGAGTTTGAATAGTTTTGTAAAGAATGAGGTATCGAGAGGCATAAGACAACTCCTTATACCCCATAGAAAAATGGAGTTGTAGAGAGAATGAACAGGACACTGATGGAGAAGGCTAGGAGTATGCTTAGTGGAGCTAGTTTAGAACAAAGGTTTTGGGCCGAAGCTGTGGCCACTGCTTGCTATCTGGTTAACAGATCTCCTACATCAGCTCTTGTTGGTAAGACACCCATGGAGGTGTGGTTTGGTAAGAAGCCTTCAATTAGACATCTTCATGTTTTTGGTTGTGAAGCTTATGCACATGTTCCAAAGGAGAAAAGATCTAAGCTAGAAAACAAAGCTGTCAAATGTATTTTCATTGGATACAGTGTTGGTGTGAAAGGATACAAGCTTTGGGATCCTGTGACTAGTAAGGTGTTGTATAGTAGAAATGTTATTTTTAGAGAGCTAAAATCTTCTCCTATTGTGCTACAACCAGATGAAAAAGAAAAGGAAAAAGATGTTGTTCAGTTGCCTCCTACCCCTGAGAAGACTAAACAGAGGGACCATGTTGGGTCTAATGATGAGGAGAGCTCTAGCAGCTCTAATAGTTTGGAAGAAGAGGAAGAACAACCTCAACCTCAGCCCTTGACGAGATCCACGAGGGAAAGAAAGCAACCAGAAAGGTTTGGTTATTCTATGTTAGATTCCAGTTGTGCTTTTGCTTTGATTAATAACACTGATGAGCCTAGATCTGTGAAAGAGGCTTTGGGCATGGAAGATGTAGGTTCCTGGATTGAGGCTATGGATGATGAGATGGCTTCATTGGAGAAAAAAAAAACTTGGGACCTTGTACCTTTTCCTAAAGGGAGAAAATCTATTGGTTGTAAATGGGTGTTCAAGAAGAAACTCTGTGTAGATGGCAGTGTTGAAAGGTACAAAGCTAGATTGGTTGCAAAGGGGTATTCATAGGTAGAGGGAATAGATTATGGTAAAATATTCTCTCCTATTGCAAAGTTGACATCCATTAGATTTTTGCTATCTCTTGCTGCATCATATGATTTAGAGATGGAACAGATGAATGTGAAGACAACTTTCCTTCATGGTGATTTGGAGGAAGAGATTTATATGTGATAGCCTAAGCACTACATTGTTAAAGGTAAAGAATCCTTAGTTTGCAGATTAAAGAAATCTCTATATGGTTTGAAGCAATCTCCTAGGATGTGGCACCTTAAGTTTGATGCCTTTGTGTTGTCAATCAGATTTGTAAGATCAAAATTAGATCATTGTGTTTATTTTAGAGTTGAAAATGATCGCCTTCTTATTGTTGCATTATATGTTGATGATATGTTGCTGTTTGGGAAGGGTAAGGGTATGATTTCTGATTTTAAATCTCAGTTGTCAGCACAGTTTGAGATGAAAGATCTTGGGTCAGCAAGGTACATCTTGGGTATGGAAATTAGTAGAGACAGGTCTAACAAAAAACATTGGTTGAGTCAAAGTTGTAATACCCCAAAATTGGCACCTATTTAATTTCATCAATTTTGGTGCATTATCTCAATTTTACATCACCAAAGTCCTAGTTCCCTAGGCAATTTTCTCTCTCATATCTGACTTAATTTGACTTGATGTCAATTGCAAAGACCATAAATTGCAATAATCAAATGCTAAAATAATTCCTAAGTCCTAGACTTTATTTGTTTAAATAATCTCTATGATAAGTTAATTTAATTATGAAGTCCTAAGTACTTTTAATTAAATTAAACTCCACCCCCTTTAGCTAAATACCCTTGAAAGGAATTAATAAATATTTAGTTAAATTGAATGGACATCTCTTTATTTGAATTTAATAATTCAAATTACTCGAAAGGTCACTCCCCACATGTGGCAAATTTCATTCTTTTAATTAAATAATTCATACCTTTTTGTCTCAAAGGGGAATGAAGAGTCAGGAGTTTCAAATCAAGAAACTCTTCATTCCTCTCTCGAGCTTTTCTATTTAATGAGCCTCTTCTTCTCATTGAAAAAAGACAATTTTGAGAGTAAAGGCACTATAGTGAATTTTTGCTTGAATTTCAAGCTTTCATTTGCAACTAGTTTAATTTCTCATTCTAATGTAATTGTATTTCTCATTTAGATTAAATTTGCTTAATTGTTCTTAGATTAAGATCATTTTTATTCCAAAATCAACTAAAAAAATCTGCATTTCATATTTTCTTTCAAGTACTTTAGATTAATTGCATATTTCTCTCAAAGTATTCTTAGATTAATTGCATTCATCTTAGTTTGATTCTAGCTTTGCATATCATCTTTATGGCTTTCTTGGAAAATCCTCCGTTGTAGTAGCGGTCTGATGGTTGTTGGTTCTCCAATCTGAGAGCGATTATACACCCCCGCCTGCATAGGAGGCAACAGGTCACTTCCTCACAAATTTCGGATTGAATAATTCATATTCTCTTCATAATTTGACCATAGGAGTAATGACTATGTTGTGTATGTGGTTGATTTAGAGGTCACATTCAAGCACACACATTTTGGCACCCACCGTGGGGCCAAAAATCTGATTTCTGGCCTCAATATCATTTTTTAGAGACTGATACTGATACGTGCTCTGAGGCTGATACTGAGAAAACTTCTTCAGTACATCAAGTTACATATGAGGAATGGAAAGCAGCATTAAATGATGATCCCAATTTTACAGGTGAGCAATATAGGCCACCATATTTTCAAAAATACTATGAACAAGAACAACTTCAGCAAGCCGTCAATGACAGAAGGAATAATAATGAGACTAATGATGCTGCTAATGAAATTCCTACATCAAGTACGAACTCACATGAATATGAGTTCGACTCTACATCCGATGCCACTTATGATGTAGACATAGATACTGTTCATGAGTATGAAAGACTCCTCAAAGTAGGTGAAGGGTCTGGCGCTAGAACACAAGAATTTGATGTTGTAGATGTCAACTTGTCTTCCACTTTTGACGTAGGATCTCATAGGGATTCGAACACTCCTCTGGACGAGACTGCTCTAGCTCTTGACTTGCTTGTTAATGCTTTTGAGGGTTATACCGTGAACGCAGTTGAACTAGCCACTACTTCCCTTTCACTCCACTGTCCTGATCTAATAAACTAGAACTCCCCTCTCGCATCCAATGAAGTCCTTACGTTCCAGAATGATTATGAACTAGCCTGTTACCTCCATGCTCTCGAACCTGTAATGTCTTCCACCAGCGAATACAGCATCAGCATGACAGAAGGGGATATCAAGTATCTTAGTCAAAAAATAAAAAATAGAAAAAATAAGAGCTCTGATGGTGAAAACCACTTTGTGGCAGTATCAGAGCCAAAAATAGTAAAAATCAAAGACGTATTTGAGGGTGAAAACCTCTCTAAGGCGCCCAAGGATGAGATACTTGATACTCTACCAAGCCATTTTCAAGAAAGATCATCAGTTCTGATTGAACCGACACAGCTGGTGAACTTGGGCACTAAGGCTACTCCATAGATTATACATTTAGCACAGTCATTATCTGCTGAAGAAAAAGAAGAGTTCACTAGATTCTTCCAACGCAAGAAAATAAACTTTGTATGGGGTTATTCTGATATGCCTGGATTGGATCCCAATCTAATCATGCATCATTTGTCCATTGCACTAGATGTCAAACCTGTTAAGCAGAAGCTTCGAAAGATGCACCCTCATGTGGCACTGTTGGTTAAAATTGAACTAGAAAAGCTCCTTAAAGCTGGTTTCATAAGAGCAATTGATTATGCCGAATGGATTTCAAACATTGTTCTAGTTACTAAACATGATAAGTCCATTCGTGTCTGTACGGATTTCAGAGATCTCAATAAGGCATGTCCAAAAGATGATTTCCCACTGCCTAATATTGATATACTAGTAGACATGACAGTAGGATATGAGATGTACTCCTTGATGGATGGCTTCTCTAGCTATAATCAAATTAAAATTGCGCCAGAAGACCAAGAAAAAACCACCTTCACATGTGCTTAGGGCACTTTCTGCTGGAATGTTATGCCTTTTGGGCTTAAGAACGCCGGAGCAACATATCAGAGAGCTGTTACTACTATCTTCCATGATATGATGCACAAAACTATGGAGGACTATGTAGATGATACTTTAGCCAAGAGTATGCAGCGAAGAACTCACCTTGAAGATTTGGGTCCCATCCTTGACCGCATGGAGCAGTTTAGCCTTAGACTTAATCCCAAGAAATGTGCATTTGGAGTCACTTCTGGAAAACTCTTGGGTTACATTATCTCAGCCAAAGGCATAGAAGTCGATCCAGAAAAAGTTCAAGCTATTATGGACATGCCTCCTCCTAAGAACATAAGTCAGATGAGAGGTCTACAAGGAAGGTTGCAATCCATTCGGCGGTTCATCTCACAGCTAGCTGATAAGTCACAACCGTTCACTAAAACTTTGCATAAAGGTGTCACCTATGAATGGAATGAGGAATGTGACAAGGGACTCAATCAAATAAAACAATATCTTGCCAATCCACCCATTTTGATGCCTCCTATCCATGGGAAGCCACTTATACTATATATTTCAGCCACAAGTACATCTTTGGGTGCTCTCTTACCTCAAGAAGATCAGAACAATAAAGAAAGAGCTATTTATTACATCAGCAGAACATTGGTGTCCTATGAAATGAACTACTCTATTATTGAAAAAGCTTGTCTAGCTGTAGTGTTTGCCTCATAGAAACTACGACATTATATGTTGGCTCACACTACAAAGCTTATTGCAAAAATTGACCCGCTAAAATACTTATTAAGCAAGGCTGCTCTCACGGGTAGGTTGGCTAAATGGGTCATGATCCTCAGTGAGTTTGATATTGAATATGTGGAAAGGAAAGCTATTAAGGGACAAGCAATTGTTGATCAGTTGGTAGAGGCTCCTCTACATGATCACCAACCTTTGAACATTGAATTTCCAGATGACTCCATTCTGCATCTCACACATCAGTCTTGGAGTATGTTTTTTGATGGCTCATTCACTCAACAAGGATCAAGTGCGGGTATTCTGTTTATAACACCTCAATGCTATTCTTTTCCTAAGGCCTACAAAATGATGTTTCCTTGCACCAACAACATAGCTGAATATGAGGCTCTTATCAATGGTATGAAATTAGCCCTTGAATGGCGTATAGATGAGCTCCAAGTCTTTGGCGATTCTCAGTTGATCATTAATCAAGTTAATAATGTATATCAAACAAAGGATGACAAGCTAATACCCTACAAAAGAATGGTGGATGATCTTAAGTTATACTTTGCACATATTTCCTTCCAGCAGATTCCAAGAATAGATAATAAGGCGGCTGATGCTATGGCTACTTTGGCCTCAATATTACAAATGCCAGAAAATGACTTCAGGCATGAATTCCTGGTGGAAATATTATGCTACCCTGCCTATGACAATCCTAAATCCAAGATGATCTGTTCAGTAATTGGACATGACTCATCCCGCTACCACCATATTTACTCTTATCTTCGGGACCAAATTATCCCCGATACCTATACCCAGAATGAGAAACGTCACCTCATTCATACTACTTCACAGTATGTTCTTATAGCAAATGACTTGTATAGATGGGGCCTAGACGGTACTCTACTTAGGTGTCTAGAACCCGATGAGTCCAAACGTGCGTTAGCTGAGGTACACGAAAGTATTTGCGGCTCTCATTCAAGTGGTCTGACGTTAGCTCATAAACTTATTAGAGCTGGATACTACTTGCCGGATATGGAAAAAGAAGCTGTCCAATATGTCAAGACTTGCAAGCAGTGTCAATATCATGGGAATCTGATCCACGATCCTGCTAGGGAGCTCAGTCCTCTCATTAGTTTTTGGCCATTTCAACAATGGGCTTTTGACTTGGTTGGTCAAATACACCCTTCTTCTTCAAGAGGACATAAATTCATAATTACTGCTACAGATTACTTTACCAAATGGGTCGAGGCAATTCCTCTGACTATAGCTGATGGAAGGACTATTGCTAAGTTCATTTTGAACTATATTATTTGCAGATATGGCGTACCTTCATCTATTATCACTGACAATGGAGGACAGTTTAAGAACAAAGATTTGACAGACTTATGCACTAAATTCAGGATCATTCAGCATTGGTCATCTATTTATTATCCTCAAGGTAATGGACAAGCAGAAGCTTCTAATAAGACAATCCTGAAAATTTTGCACAGAACAGTTCATAAATCTGGTAGAGATTGGCATCTCCAGATTAATCCGGCTTTGTGGGCTTACAAAACAAGTATCCGAACACCAATGGGAGCCACTCCTTTTGTCTTAGTCTATGGGGAAGAAGTAGTATTGCCAATTGAGGTCGAGATTTCGACATTGCAAATCTCTCTAAAGGGCCTCATCACTGATGAAGATACCAGAATATCTAGGTTGCAAGAGCTTGAACTATTAGATGAACGTCGGAGGGTGGCATTCGATCATCTTCGAGCATATCAAAAGAGAATGTCAAAAACATATAACAAGAAAGTCAGACAAAGGGAATTCCAAGTGGGTGACCTCGTCTTGAGGGAGAACCCCAAGAATCAGCAGCAAAGAACCTAGAAAGGAAAATTTGAACCAAACTGGCTTGGTCCATACATTATTACTGCAGCATTTGGATCTGGTGCTTACCGCCTCTCCACCACTGAAGGAGAGCAACTCAAAGAGCCTATCAACGCTCTTCATTTGAAAAATTTCTATAGCTGACATTCTCAGTATGCTCATGTACATATTTATTGATCTTGAAAAAATCCTAAAAATTGTATATTGCAAAAAATTCTAAAAATTGCAAAATGTCTTGAAAAAATGATCATCTTAGTGAAAACCTGGCAAACAGGCGCTTTGATGTATCTATTATCCTGGTGAAAACCTGGTAAACAGGAACCTTGATAATACAAAAAAAAAATAGAAAATGTGAAAAATACAAAAAAAATGAAAAGATAAAAAATACAAAAAAAATGAGATATTCAAAAAAAGCAAAAAAAGAGAAAAGTACAAAAAAATTGAAAAAGAGGAAAATGTGCCATTGATGAAAACCTGGTAAACAGGCGTCATGGTAGCAAAAATAGAATCTCTACCAAGATGGTGAAAACCTGGTAAACAGGCGCCTCTTGTTTTCCTGAAGTAACATCTCATCTCAGCGTCGCTTGGCTCTTAGTTTCCTGCTTTAGTTTCCTTCCTTTCCTGCTTTAGTTTGTTTTCCTGCTTTCCTGCTTTAGTTTGTTTTCCTGCTTTAGTTTATTTTCTTGCTTTCCTGCTTTAGTTTATTTCCTACTTTGGTTTGCTAGCTCATGCGCTTGTCTTTGAGTTTTCCTCGACTCTTCATGGATTGGAACTGGTTCACACTTGGGGGCACCTGCCTAGTCTAGGGGGCATTGTCCTATCGCTTTCAGAAACTCTTTTGAGCATTGGTCGCCAGTGGTTCTCACTATGCCTGCCTGCGGATATCTAGCTTTCGTTCAATCTCTCTTCTTCGGGATTTCTCCCTTCTATCAATCACCAGTGATTCTCACTACATCTGCCTACTGTCATTATCTCATTGAGACTTCAAACGTTATCTTTCTGAATCGACTTCAATCCGCTTGAACATGAACTTGAACTGAAACTTAAACTAAATGTGTGTTCCTTTGAGGCTTGCTAAGCTTTGTTTTCTTTGAGTGCTTGTTTGTTTGCTTTTCTTTCTTTGCTTTCTGCTTGTTGGTTTAGTTCCAACGATCCAAAGAATTCATTTAAGAGGGGTGTCCATCTGTAAGAGCCTCTATCTCGTATTGGATGGCCATGCGTACCTCGACTCCTTTATATGGATGCTTTGGTGAGGTTGGTTCTTCTCCTTGTCTTTTGAGTGACTTCTTTCTGCTACTGATGAAATTGTAAACGCTCGTCCTATTAAGTGAACGTAAGGGTCACTGCGAGCAATCTTTGGCAAAAGAAGGAACTCCTGCGTGCTTGGTGTGTTTGTTCACAAGAGACATTCAGGTCATTCTAGCATTTATGCTCTAATGCTTATGTTAACTTGCTAGATTAAAAGGAATAGGTGTTCAGGTCATTCTGGCTTCTTGTGCCTTAATGCTTACACCTTATTCTGACAAATTTAAGACTCGTGTCATATTCATATTCTCATGATAGCGATATTAGTAAGGATTGTATGACATCTTGCGATTGTCCAAACTTGAAAGGCTCTATGATGATAAATACGGTGAGTCCAACAACCAAGTCCTAGGGTTTGCATTTTCATTTTAAGCTTGCATCTTTAGCTTAGGCTTTGAACTTAAGATGATGCCTTATTTACTCTCTTAATAGTCTTCATCAAAGGCTCTCATCTATTGCCTCGGGTTCTTCTTGGTTGCACAAGTATCCGATCTTCATTGTCGATCCTCAAACATATCTATCCTTTGATTAGTTCCTGTTAAATATTGCTACAATCCTGCATGAGATGATTAGTACCATATCCATTGCATTTTATTTCCATCCATAAACTCATTGCATCTGCATCAACATGTGTATCCGCTATAAGCATAAACCATTTATCTATCACTACATTGCATACATTTCTATTCATACATCTAAAACATATAAGTGCACATCTCCTAAACATCATACATTCAAGCAATTTGCAACAAGTACAATGATATCAACAGAATCATCGATCTCATATATATATATCTCTCGATCCAAATGTCATATACAAAGAGGTGCTACTCGAGCACAGTACCAAAACAACAAAAATGAGCTATGATACAATCAAGATCCACTCCCACTGGGAGGGGGTGGAGGTGGAGGAGCCTGCTGTCCTAATGTCTGCGGTGGTGGCATCGGTCTCTGTGGAGGAGCCTGTGAAGGAGCTTGTGGAGGAGCCTGGGGAGCCCCAGCATACTCAGAAAATGGTGGCACCTGCTCTGATATATCTGGAACAGCCCCGTAGTATGCTGCATAGTAATAAGCCACCTGGGCGGCCTCATATCTCATCTCTAATCTCGAATGCGCTAACTCCACCCATAGCTGTCTAATCTCTGCATCCCTATCTGCTACTCGAGTCTCCTCTCAGATAAGATGCGTGTGAAAATCATCACGCTCACGTTGCACCTATCGTACTCTCTCTCGGCTCTTCCTGAGAGCCTCCTGCACCTGTCCTACACCTGCTCCAGCTGCCACGTCTGGCATGTCAGTATCCTCCCCCTGTGGTACCTGCTAGGATATGTTAGCTGTATGTGGTCTCATGGACCTCTGCTGTGTACCACTACTCCCTGCTCTAGGATCTGAGCCCATGGTCCTAGCAGGGATGCTCACCTATCCTAATCGGGGCCTCAAAACTCTCTGCCCAGGTCTCTGCTGTGGTGCCTGCTGCTGCACAGCCTGCTGCTATATAGGCTGCTCTGCCTGCGCCTGCTGATCCTGTGTTGCCTGCTGCTACTGTGGTGTCTACTGCTGCTGTGGTGCCTGCTGCTGTGCTCCTATGCCAACTAGATCTGTGAACCTCAGATGAGGCCGTGCAATCAACTGGTCCCTGTATGCAGGTGTCACCCCTGCATTGGTGACATCCTCCATGTAATCCCATCATGCTGGTGGGATGCGTGACTCTATTGTGCATCGCCCTGGATCAAATCGTGCATGCCACCCCTTCTCCTTGTCGGAGAAGCGAGCGTAGGGGCAGTACTCCTGTGAAATATCCTGTTGTCTGCCAAACTGGCGCAGGACACGTGTAACCATGAATCTCTCAATCATCTGAATAGTTCATCCAATCAGTGGACGTGATACAAACATGGTAGCAAGCTCTCTCTGAGCATCGTCTAAGGGCTCAGTAGCTATCCAAGGTCTCCAAACTACAGTGACCATGTCATCCAACTGTGTTCTCCACTGCTCTGTCTTACCCAGCAGGGGCTGGGTCATTAGACCTGAATATCTGTAAATATAAGGCTCCAGCGCCTATCGCGTATCATGGAATAGGGGTCTACAAATGGGGAGGTGCTCCCAGGCCCAGACCTGTAAGACGAAGACTCCTACCGCCATCGATCTCGCACCTCTATACACAATCTCATGCATCTTGTGATACATGTGTGCCAGCATACACTCCCCCCATCCAAATCTCACAGTTGGTCTGTCCAGCATCCTCTGCAGCATAGTACCCCAACCACACTCTAGTCCATGCTGACCTCGATTAGGTACGAGGTAACAACTCAGAAATATAGCCAACATGACCTAAAATGGATGCGCTTCGCCATATCTGTGCACCAGATCCTCCCAAGAGATGGCCCGACCCATCACAAGATCATCCCTGAAGATAGTCCTCAAGGCCACTGTACCCTGCCACGGCTGTGTATTGTACTCAACATGAGTACCATGAATGGGTATCCGTAGGATCCTATATATGTCCTTGGTGGTCACTGTCATCTCCCCCATCGAAAAATGAAATGTGTTCGTCTCCGAATGGAAACGCTCTACCAATGCAGTAAGAAGACCGTGATTCACCTGAATGTCGGGTAACTCATGCAAATATCCCAAGCCCAGAGCATCAATGTGAGCACTCTCAGCATCTGTCAGTCTCTGAACTAATGTAGTAATAACAGGGTGATGTGCTCGAAATGCAATATCTGGAAAGTCAACCTACAAAGAAAATGATGACACTGGGTCAGTAACTCAATCATGTTGGTTTTCACTACTACAACATCAACTACAGCAGAGTATCTATCCTTTGACAAGGCTCTACAAGACTTTATTTGGCTGATTTCATGCAAATCTGATAAAATTTGGCCACTTGCAACAGTCTTTCACGTGAGAAAAGTGTTCTTTTGCGTGAGAAAACTACCACTTCGCGCGAGAAAATAGAATTCTCACGCGGCATAGCCCTCTAGCTCGCGCAAAGTTCTATCCTTGGAGCTTGTTAGTTCGCGCGAGAAAACTTCTTTATCACGTGAAATGAAACCTGCCCTCACGCGAGAGAACTACTTTCTCGCATGAGATTTCACACTTTTTTTAATTATGCTAATTTTTTTTTAAAAAAAATCTAACCTATCACGCTGTACAAATTGAAATGCAAAGCAGTTTATCGACTACTTATAGGTGCGTCATACTCCGGTGGCCGGGCATGTCTTCGAGAACGCTCAAATCGGTGTGTATGTAGTGGCAGACCCTCCATTTCTCTATCTTAGAGCTCAGAATCACTAAAAGACAACGCTGAATAATGATTTGAAAATGACTCCTCCGGGCCTTATATAGCTTTTGACCTAATTTTTGAAAGTGCTCCGTTCTACGTGAAAATTGCACCCTTTGATAAATCGACTGTTCTGAATCCATTTTCGGGATTGAAATCAAAATCTGACATCTCTAAGTGGCTCAAAATCGCATTTTAAATATTGGATTCCTTCTGGATCAGATGCTTGTGCAGTCAGCCTTCTGGTGTCATCTTCCTGCCAGATCCTCATCTTTGCATCATGTTCTCAAATCTTTGCTTCTTTTCATCAAGTCAACCCTAGTCAAAATTTGGTCAACTATGGTCAAACTTGGTTAACAGGACCTCTGCTTTGCTTTGTTTCACTTTTATAGCTTCATGAATCTAGTCTAATTGCTTTTGCTCTGCAATCTCTTGTTGTTTATCATCCTTCTGACATGTCATCTTTCAATTTCGCTCCCGAGGGGGCAGGATGATTACATCATTTGAATCTTGTTGAATCTATTCTTGAATCAGTCTGATTTGAATCATCAGTTCTCATCGTTAGGGGCATCTTGGTGCCTCGCATCTTGTTATCTTATCATCCATCTTTTAGGTATCTGAGCAATCTAACTCGGATCCTCAAGGGCCAAACTTTGTTCTGGAGATGGTTCTTGAAATCTTTTGGGTATTGGGGCAATCTAACCCTAATTCCTAGGAGTCAAGCTTTGTTCTGGAGATGACTCTCAAAATCTCTTTTAGACCGTTATCTGGGCAATCTAACCTGGGTCTCAGAGGACTAAGCTTCGTATTGGGGCAATCTAACCCTGATTCGGAGATAGTCCTAAATCTGCATCTTCATCAATTGGTATTGGGGCAATCTAACCCCGATTCTGGTTCTCTTTTAAGATCATTGTCTTCGCAATCTAACTTAGACTTCAAAAAATTCATGCTTTGATCTGCTTTGATCTGTCACTTCAGACTATTCTTTGAATCAACAAGCTGTTCGCACATCAATTCAAAGAGGGGCAAATGTAATACCCCAAAATTGGCACCTATTTAATTTCATCAATTTTGGTGCATTATCTCGATTTTACATCACCAAAGTCCTAGTTCCCTAGGAAATTTTCTCTCTCATATCTGACTTAATTTGACTTGATGTCAATTGCAAAGACTATAAATTGCAATAATCAAACGCTAAAATAATTCCTAAGTCCTAGACTTTATTTGGCTAAATAATCTCTATGATAAGTTAATTTAATTATGAAGTCCTAAGTACTTTTAATTAAATTAAACTCCACCCCCTTTAGCTAAATACCCTTGAAAGGAATTAATAAATATTTAGTTAAATTGAATGGACATCTCTTTATTTGAATTTAATAATTCAAATTACTCGAAAGGTCACTCCCCACATGTGGAAAATTTCATTCTTTTAATTAAATAATTCATACCTTTTTGTCTCAAAGGGGAATGAAGAGTCAAGAGTTTCAAATCAAGAAACTCTTCATTCCTCTCCCGAGCTTTTCTATTTAATGAGCCTCTTCTTCTCATTGAAAAAAGGCAATTTTGAGAGTAAAGGCACTATAGTGAATTTTTGATTGAATTTCAAGCTTTCATTTGCAACTAGTTTAATTTCTCATTCTAGTGTAATTGCATTTCTCATTTAGATTAAATTTGCTTAATTGTTCTTAGATTAAGATCATTTTTATTCCAAAATCAACTAAAAAAATCTGCATTTCATATTTTCTTTCAAGTACTTTAGATTAATTGCATATTTCTCTCAAAGTATTCTTAGATTAATTGCATTCATCTTAGTTTGATTCTAGCTTTGCATATCATCTTTATGGATTTCTTGGAAAATCCTCCATTGTAGTAGCGGTCTGATGGTTGTTGGTTCTCCAATCTAAGAGCGATTATACACCCCCGCCTACATAGGAGGCAACAGGTCACTTCCTCACAAATTTCAGATTGAATAATTCATATTCTCTTCATAATTTGACCATAGGAGTAATGACTATGTTGCGTATGTGGTTGATTTAGAGGTCACATTCAAGCACACACAAAAGTAAGTATGTGAAGTCTGTGTTGGACAGGTTTAGCATGGCAGATTGTAGACCACTTTGTGTTCCTATTTCTGTGGGAACAAATTTATCTGTAGATGATTGTCCAAAATCTCCTAGTGAGGTGGAGGACATGAGTAGAGTACCTTATGCTAGTGCAGTTGACAGTCTTATGTATGCTATGGTCTGTACTAGAACAGACATTGCCCAAGCAGTGGGAGTCTTGAGTCGGTTCATGGCTAACCCTGGATGGGTACATTGGGATGCAGTTAAGCGAGTATTTAGATATTTGAGGGGTACATCAGATTACTCCATTTGCTATCATGGTAACTCTTCTAGATCTTCGTATTCAGTTTGTATTCATGGGTTTGTGGATTTAGATTGGGTAGGTGATATTGACAGTAGGAGATCCACCAGTGCTTATGTGTTCACTATGTTTGGTGGTGCCATTAGTTGGATGAGTAAGCGACAACCTGTGGTTGCTTTGTCCACTACAAAAGCTGAGTACATGGCTGCTACTCATGCTTGTAAGGAAGCCATTTGGCTTAGGATATTGTGTTCTGATGTTGGTTTTGATGCAGAACAGATTACTATTTGGTGTGATAGTCAGAGTGCTATTTGCCTTGCAAAAAAATCCAACTTTCCATGCTAGAACAAAGCACATTGATGTGCAGTTTCACTTTGTGAGAGATATGGTGGAAGATGGAAAGGTAAATTTGGAGAAGGTAGATACTATGAAGAATGTTGCAGATGCATTAATGAAACCAGTGGGCACTGAAAAGTTCAGATGGTTTTCGAAGTCTATGGACCTTTTGGCCTATAGCAGTTAAAGTTCCTATTATGTTCTTGTTGCTCTTACAAGGTGTTCGACAAGTGGGAGAATGTTAGGAATAAGGTATCTCAACCTTGGATAATTCCTATTCTTATTTTTTTTTTTGTAAATGTATTTTTTGCAAATAATGAAATTAAGTGTGAGTGTACATGTCTAGTTGGCATGCTGATGTGTCACTCCACTTGATGTGTCGGCATCTTGTGCGTAAGGAGATCATGACTGAAATGGTCATGATGGATTCCTATGATGCATAAGAACTATTTAAGGAATGTGCTATGACAGGTGTAAGAGCATCTTATGACTTGGGCCTATTTGGGTGCCTAAGAAGAAGTGGTTGGTGTGTGTAAGAGAATATGCCAAAAATAGGTTGGTATGATAGATTCTCTTACACTTCTCTTGTGACCATTATTTTTGGTAGATTCTATGACAAGCTATCATAGTCTATTCTAGGGATGGACACCTATTCTTGGGATTGCATGTAAAAATTATGTACATGTGGCTTTGTGCATGGGTCTTGGTGGTTGGATGCCAAACTCATTTTTTGGATATTTGTTGGGTCCTGAGGAGTCTATATATATGATGTTGCTTCTATGGGAGAGAAATAAGTTTTACTAGTCTCTCATCTCCTGAAAGAACTTGCATTGCAAGTGTGTTGTAGTCTTTGTGTTGAAGATAATACATTGTGCAGGTTTTGGAGGGGTGGGGTTGTTTTACCGAAAGGTTTTTCCCCACTGGCATATGTTTGTGTTTATGTATTTCAATCTTCTCTATCTATTTTTTGTATGTATGGTATATGCTACAATATTCTTTGTTAAAGTAGTTAACGAATCTGAAATTGTAAGGATTTAAAAAGAATTTGCACAATACTTTCCTTTAGAGATTAGTGTAGGAAGCTATTTCCGCACCTGAGTTTCCTTACAATACTCACCCTCAGAGTATGTGATGTTGGATTTAACCTTTTGGAGATTATGTGATGACATGTGCAAGAATGCACTAGCTGATTGATAGCAGAATGAAAGTTGAATATTTTCAATGAAAGTATGGTTTACGCGGCAAGCATTAATGGTAGAATTTTTACTTTAAGCACATAAGCTTTTACATCTCTCATTGCATTCAAATTCAGATCAATTGGAGAGAAGAGGATCCCTAGCATTTTATGGTGAAGGATTGTAGATTGATTCACCAGTGTTTAGCAAGTACATTTGATTGATTCTAGAAGCCCTAATCTATCGCATTGATTTAGAAGTCTTTGAGATCATTTGGAAAGTGATATACAAGTAAGTAATGGCTACTCCCATTGTATTTGATGTGGTTGAGAAGAAGAGATATGTGTTTAAGAGGCATCCATTCAAGTCCACACTAGATGACCTAGAAGGTGCACTCTCTTGCACTCCCATGAGTGTTATGCATGTGGAAGATATGAGGGCATACATATATTGCAAGAAGGAACTAGTAGGTTTGGATAGAATAAGAGCGCACATGGAAACAATGATGAAACCTGATAAAACCTTCATGGATGAGTATGTGTAGTTGGAAAATCATTCTATAGTGGAATATGCTATGGCATATGAGTTCTATGAGTCAGAATGGATCAAGATCTTACTCAGCAAGATCCATGATGACCTATTTTGGATAGGTGAAGTGTCGGTTAGGATAACATGAGACCTAATTCATGAGATGATAGGACTCTCAAGGACAGGTGTTGTTCTTCCAACGGGCAAGGATGTCAGAAAACTTGTAGAACAGGCTTGAAAATCAAGAAGTGATAGGCACAGAATGACAATAGAGCCTATAGAGGAGAAAGACATCAAATTGATGTCCATGATACTAGGATACAGGTTCCAGCACACCAGCAGAGTAAACAGTGTGTCAGCGGCCACCATTCTAGAAGCAATAAGGTTGGTAAGAGAGAAAGGAGAGTTTAATCTATGTGAAATCTTGTGTGCACAGCTAATAGACAACATAAGAGCCATCAAGAATGACAAGACCAAGATATTCAGGTTTGGGTCTTTAATAATCTATATGCACTTCCATAGTCTTGGAAAAGTGTCTAATTTGTATCTAGACAAATCTATTCCCACTATGCCTCAGATATCATTTAAGGCATCCATAGAAAGTACCCTAAAAAACTACATGACTCTAGAATTAAAGACATTTAGGGCCAAAATGTAGATAAGATATAGGATTCGAGAAAGTATTGTTGAGAAATACAAGGACACAATTTGTTTCATGGTGGAAACCGATACAACCTATATGGAAGCAGTAGAACCAAGGAAAAAGTGGATTCGTCCACTTGGATATGAAGTTGAAAATCCTATTCTAGAGGCTTATGCTCAAGTTCTATTGTCAGCACCTAAGGACCCCAATGAACCTAGATGGGGAACTTATGAAGAGAAAACAAGAGAAGTAGATGTTGTAGTGAACAACGCCGCAACAAAAAGAAAAGTTGCCAAGGTCACTTTGGAGATTTTGAAAATTCATGGAGTATCTCAAGCAGACCTAGACAAAGCAAGGAAAGAGAAGATTTCTTTGGAAATATAGAGCACAGCTGCAACAAAAACAAAATCTGATGATCCAAAGATGAAGAAGGTGAAAATTGAGAAATCAAATGATCAAAAGGGTAAATCTAATGTTGCCCCTCCTGTGCCCACAGTAACAATTGACCTTACTGCTCCTCCAGAGTATAAGGCAATGCCTAAGAGGAAGAAAGAAATTATCGCAAGTCATCCATCCTCATGAGAAACAAGAAGCATGAAGAATACTCAGGCACCTCCAAAGGTAGGTTTCAGACCTAGTCTTTAAGTGTTGAATAAAAGGATTTTTGATGAAGGAAAGATTGATCAAATAGGAAAATTTTATGATAAGTACAATGAAATAGATAAGTTAGAGATTCATGGCATGATTGTCAAACACATGCTTAAGTTTAAGAAGATAGTGCTAGAATTGAAAACTATGATTCCAGACAATATTTGGAACATTTTAGATTTCTTGAAGAGACATGCAATGGAGGAAGATCTGAGAATAAGAGAGAAGATCTTAGATGAGAGTTTACCAGTATGTTATTTAGGGGAGAAGACCTTACTATTAGATTTGGTGAAACCTCACCTTAGAACCAAGACAAGAACATTAAATATCATGGATAAGAACTATGAATTGGTTGCTAAGGAAATAAAGAAAGCATTTGAGAAGTTTTTCATGAATAGGCACATGTACCCACCTAATGTGCCTACAACTCAAGTGCCTACAAAGGAATTCAAGGTGGCAGAGCCCAATAATGTACCTATGACAGGTCCTCAGGACTTAGCACCTGTAGTTGAAACACATACAAAGGAAGATAACTCTGCGCCCATGATAGAGTCACTAAAGGATATCACCATCATTATTGATAGTGTTGAAATTGAAATGGAGGCAACAGATAAGGACTTGGACAAGTTCAAAGAAGCCTTTGTAAGCACGCAAGAGGCTGAAACACTATGCGGTGGTAACTCACCTGAGATAGAAAAAGAAAAAGAGATAGAAAAGGAGAAGAGGTAAAAGGAAATGAACCATCAGTTGAAATTCTACGAAAAGTAAAGCAAGAAGTGATGGATAACACTCCTATCACTCCCTCAACATCATTGTTGTCAAGCTTGACACCTGACACCACTAGTTTGGACTCATGGGGAGAAGAAGACATGATCAAGTTTAGTGTCTTAGCTATGGAGAAGGCCAAGGAGAAATAGGTAATGAGGAATCCCCTCCTTGTAGAATCATTAAATATCCTAAACAACTTGTTACCAGCAGATAAGAAAGTGTCCAAGGTACACTTTATTGATGATGTAAGTGCAATTCTTTCACAGTTCAAGAGTAATTTCTCTAACTTGGAAGAATCAACATCATTAGCTATAGAGGAGAAGTATATGAAGAAAATACTGAATGAGTTGGTCAGAAACTTCTCACTAGACCTCAGTTCACTCAAAGTTGGACAAGCAACTTTGAAAGAGTTTGCAGCAAAATGAAGGAAAATTATTGTTGACTATATGAATCAAGATAAGTTGACAACCGATCACTAAAAGAAGATTCAAGAAGTAGAGGCCATGATTGAAAAGGTGAGGTGGTCAATAGAAGATCCCTCTACTGATATAAACATGTGTAACAATGTATATCAGGGACAGATTGACAAAATTGATAAGGTAGAAAAGGAGATGTCAAAGATAAGGGCTAGGAAGACTCAGCTTAGAAATGCTCTTGCACCCTCCCTAGATGTATTGAATCAGAATATCAAGGAGATCGATGCCACTATGGTGACATATGATCAAGTTCCTAGTTTAGATTTGGAGAAGATGGAGAAACTACAATATGCCTTATGCGCCCATCTCCAAACAATCAATGCATTGATTGCATTTTGGAAGCAAGAGATCCAAGACTTACAGATTACATACCCGGATGTACTTTCAGTGTAAGTACTTGTATAGATTTAGTTTTGTAACACCTTTGTCATTAATGTCAAAGGGGGAGTATGTATAGAATATGGAGCTATAGCTATAAAATAATATAAGGGAGATATAAGATAGAGTATGATCAAGTGTTTTTTGTATTAAGGGACAGTTAGTAACTTTTCCATATTCCTTTGTTGCCATCAATGACAAAGGGGGAAATTGTTGGAAAGTTGAATATACTGGTGTATATGACTTAATATAGTGTTTTCATTATGGCAACAAATTCATATGATGTTTTGGAGTTAGCGCTCATGATAAGAAGATCAGAAATTGGCTAATTGTTGAAGACTGGACAGTATACAGAGTACCTAAAGGTCGGCGCATCAACACATGTGCATATGACATAATTATGGTATGTTCCCTAGAAGTTAAGTTTTTGAGACCATATTCATGCTAAGTCTAAGAGCGCATGATTAGAAGATTCATTATGAGGAAGATACACAGAGTTCAATTTGCACAGACAGTGAATGCCAAAAAAGAACATTGCAAGCAGCCGACTGTTGGTATTTTGATTAGAAGTTATATTATTGTTGTGTAAGGGCTATTCACCTATTGTAATTAGGTTGTAGACATATAATTATGTTTATTTGTAAACACTCTTGATCCAATTCAATTGGAAGCATTGTGTGTAATCAGTTAAAGGGCTGACCTAGTTAATTGTTTTGTATGCGCATATAAATATTAGATGCACCATTGTAATTAAGTATGAGAGTTGATATAGAGTGGAAAGAAGAAGAGAAAAAGTGTGCTAATAATTGATAACATGTATTAGAGCTTTTTAAGAGGTCAAAGCATTAGCGCATCAAAGGAATTGATCAGACAAGCAGTGTCACAATGCCAGTTCATCCAGTAGATATAGTGTGTATCTGAGATCAGAAGGTTGTAGCCTTCACCACTTGAGCAGTGAGCTCTAGGATAGTGTGTCCCCACCCCTAATAGGTTTATTTTAAAAGACTCCTAACAGGGTCCAACCCTTGACCAGGTCACTATACTAAATACATTGTAATGAAACTCTTAATAGGGTTAAGAATCTTCTAACAAGGATCATAAAACACTAGTATAGATTATTAGTGGGTGTCAATTCCCACCGGGGTTTTTACCTATTTGGGTTTCCCCATAACCACATTTGTGTTATGTGTTGAGTTCATGTTTCTTATTTATGTTGATGTTCATTTCAGTACTTAAGCATTCAAGTTAAGTTTAAGAAGTAAAGCAAAAAGATTAAATTAAGTGAACATTGATTCACCCCCCCCCCCTCTCAGTGTTCCCATTCCTAAAAGGACCAACATCCCAAGCACAATCATGATACCACATATCATAACACATCAAGGTGATACTCACTGCTACTAGACCTAGACACGAGAGTACTAGGGAGTATCTTTTCTTGCACGGGTCAATACTGACATCCAGGGTACAATTACCATCTACCACTCACTTGGGTCACTCATGAAATTTGAGGATTCAATGGGTTATGCTACCTTCTCTGGTCAATCTTTGATATCCTAGGATTCCAATTATTCTTAATTAATATTTAAGCCTAGTTCATTTGATTAAATTTTTACTTTTTAGGAAGCTCCTATACACTTCCACTATGACCACTTCTAGGACAGGGTCCACATATGAAGCTACTCCCCACACCTACTCAATGTACCTAGTCTTATGGCTCAACATCACACAATAGAGACCAAACAAGAGGATTTTTGAATCAGTCTACATCGAGGACATATAAAAAACACTTTTTCTACTTGGTTTGCACCAAGGACGATAAACAAACACCTTGACTACATGGTCTACACCAAGGACGGGAAATAGGAACTTCGTCTACTTGGTCTACAAAAGGATAGTATGACCTAAGGATTGTATTCCCAATCTACACAATAACATATGCAAGATGCATCGTCAATATGGTCTACACCAAGGATGGTAAACACATGAACATCAACAAGCACAAAGGCAATCATTGGAGGACAAATCCATTTCAAAACACTCAAGGCATACAAGTCGAGTAAATACAAGCATAAGACAAATAACACACTACTTAATTGGACTTTTTCAAAGAGCATGAATTCCCATGGAATCTATTACACATCTTGTTAGAACACGAGGAAGACTCACAATGCTCAAAAGTAACAAAATACTCAAAATTTTGACAAAATATGACAAAGTGTGAAACCCCACATTTTAACATAAAATGGGTAGATTCAGATGACAATATCAATTATTTAGAATGTCCTCAAGTCAATCCATTTCTACAATATTATTACAAAGTTGGAGTACTACAACCTCCAATAAACTAGCCACACCAAACATGTTAGCATACACGTTCTAGGTGGCACACAAAATGAGGCAAGCTAAAAAATACTCAAAAATCAAACATCATAAAAACTCATGAAATTAAAACAATTTTACCGTAGGCACCCAACATCACATTTGTATAATAAAATCTTATTTCTATGCATACACAGAAATTTGGGCAACATAACAACTAAAAAATGACAATTCACAAAGTGGAAAACATATAATTGCTCATACAAACCCAACCAAGTAAATAAATTAAGAAAGAATGTGCGTAAATACTAATTCTCAACCCACTCAACTATTGCAACAATTTCCAATCATAATTATAAAGTAAATCACAAATGGTGAGATTCCCTACCTCACATAAATTGGATAAAAATTGGAAATGGAAGAAGACAATGAATTTGCCGCAAAAACATGAATGGTTAAAAAAGAAGTTAAGGAATCACAACAAAAATCCAACAAGCCACTTCACACAAAGATCTGATGCACATATTGAACACACTAAGAAGAAATAAATTCCCTCCCATGCAAATTTGGAGCAAATCCTAGTTTCTTCGAAAATAAGAATGAGAAAAGTAACTCTTCTTCCTCCATATAAAGTCACTTTTCCTTAAAAGAGACTTTATAAAAATAACTTAAATAAATTAAAACCAATTATAGACTTCCTAGAAATCCCACAGGAATAAATAAATCAATTCCAATTAAATAGAATTTGACTACAACAAAATAGCCGACAGGATAAAAATAAATGATTAAACAATAAAAATAAGCATTTAATTGGGGAACACTCCATAGTGTAGCGGTAAGTTGTTAGCCTCTCATTTGGGACGTCTTGGGTTAAATTCTATGCGAGCCCCATGTTGATATTGGCTTCGACCCTTACCAATCCAAAAAAAATCAGCATTTAATTGAAACCTCTTCCGCAAAACTGCAGGAACTCTAATACACAAACACACAACTAGTATATCACAAAGCGCATTATGAAATCCAAATTTACCAATGCATACCAGAGGGAATAATATAACAATTTTGGGTACATCGTCCATATAGGGACATATTGGATCAACTAAGAAAGGTCGATAAAATTATCTCCTGTGTCACTACCGAGGATATAGACACACTCAAATCCAATAGCTTAGGAAGAATGTGTCTAGTACCTATTCATTGAAAAATGAAAACATAAGATGTAGTTTCTCACCATATAAATATCCTAATCACATGAACATACATTATAGAAATCATAGAAGGAGAATAATACATCATGTAGATCTCATAAATGAGTGACTATGACTTCGTCTCACTTCGTACAAAAACATAAAACACAATCCATAGAAATTATGTGAGCATAGAAGTGAACATCATCTCATTTAAATTAACATTTAATTCAAATATAAAACTCTTTGAGATTTTAGAGATATATTGCATATATGTGCTGACATTGATGTATTGTCATTTATTTCAACATATTCTCTTATTTTGGACAGTGTTCATGGTTTGTTTAGTAAAGTGTTTGGATTGTCTTGGATACTGTATTGAGTATCATATTTTGTACACTTGTAGATATATATTGGGATGTCTGTACTTAAACTTGTTCAAGTCTTAAAAGTTCATAATATTATTTGAGTGAGTTATAGATGATCTATTAGAGGACAATTTTTTTGTTGTTTAGGAAGTGATAGTGTTGCAATTGCTAGATTGGTATGGATTGGTTATGTAATATTTTTGGTTATTAAATTTTTGGTGAGTTTAGGACATCAATGTGTGTCTTCATGTCGAATAGTTCATGATCTGGATGTTGGCAAGTTGTTTTTGTAGAATGACAAAGGTTGTTGTTTGGTGTTCCTAATGAGTAGTGTAGAGATCGTTGTGAATTATGAGGTAGAAATGTTTATGTTGTTGATTTGGTATTTCATGTTACTTGTTTATGCTTCTAGATCATGTCCTATTCATGTTGTTGGATTTCATTGGGTTGTAGATTAGATTCAATGATTTTCTTGAGGCATTTTGATATTTTCAGTGTTCTTGCAGGATGACTTGGTGAGATAGGATGTCGCAAAGATTTGTGGAAAGATTTATGGATCGTAGAGTGTTTTTGGATGGAGCTTTAGCTCCTAGCTATATCTTTGCTGACATGTCTTGGATTGCATTATTATTTTTATTGTAATTGATTAAATATTTATGATTGAGGAGTTATGGTTGATGTCGACCTTGTTCATGTTTCTAAGGAGATGGAAATGTATAGAAGGATATGATCAATTGTAATTATGATGTGAGTGAGTGGATGTACGTGTGTATCTAAAGAGGTATGAGTGGAATCTAATAATAGATTCATTTCACTTCATCAAAGTTGTATTGGCATATCATAGATGCTATCAGTCAGTTCATAATTCAATGGATTCTTATTGGATTATAGTCCATTTTGGGGTTGTATCCCTTGTTTTAATCTTAAGGTTGCTTCCCTCTTTTGTATTTGAGAAGTGAGTTCTAAGTAGTGAGATTGAATCCATGTGCATTCCCCATTGCACCTTCAATGATTTTTTTGTGCTAGTATGATGAAGAGTGATCCCCTTAATACCACAAACACATAACAGTAATAGAGAAACAACAATAATTTGCAAGAACAAAAAATGGGCTTCTTATTATCTCCACAAATGTGGAATTAAAAATTTTAGAATTACAATATGCAAAGCCACATGGGCATTCCCTTTACAATATTCTGTAGGAAAAAGCCTCGAATCATTACCCAGATCTACCTAGAACTACCCCTAACTGCCTAAGACAACACTATAGCCTTTCTTATATAGACAATTTTCCGTCACCTGGGAAGGTTCCAGAATTTTAGCCAATAAGGCTGACCAAACTTAGAATTATTTTATTTTACAATTTATTACATCAGAGTCAGCTCAAAATAACTTTTGAAACCCAACCAAAATTTTTGAAGGAAAATCATTTTTTGCCATTTCAAGTGACCCAACTTTCGGAGACCATAAGTCATCACTCGTTGACCTGATTGAATATTATGACCCCATTTCGGAAAGGGCGTGAAGTGCTCTACAACACTTGAATCAAGAAAGCTTCATTTAGCCGAAGTTTTGACCTCATCCGGGGCCTCTAAAGCCTTCAAAACTGAGTTCAAAGTTTCTGTACCCTGCTGCCAATACTGAAAATTTTCAATATCTTCAAAACTAGACTTGATCTGGCAATGAAACTTTACTGGTAGGCTGATATAACCAAAATGAACCTCCGAGGAAGAAAATAGACCATTCTGAGCATGAACAAAAAATTACTAAAAATAGTAAATTTCTAAAAATAGAAGCTCTGCACAAGATAGCCCTTATTGAAGAGAAAACAAAAATATTTTTTGGGTGATGCAAGATTGCTCTTACATGCAGGATGCTCCTGCATCAGACACCCGGAGTAACTTGAGAAGTGACCCCATCACGTCTCAAGTGTGAAGAGGAAAAACAAGATGGTTAACCTCCTCCCTTGTCAACCATGATGAATCTTCAATAGGTCATCTTTCCACTTGACCAGATATTCTTCATATGTCATGTTCCTTGTGCTTCTACCAACACGACTATCCAGTATATCCTCAATCTCTTTGGTATCTGAACTAGTTGGAATAATCCACTGTGCTACTGTGATCTCATCTTCAACACCTCCTTCATGATACTCTATCAAATCTAAAATGTTAAACACTGGTGAAATATTCAGCTCAATAGGCAATTCTACCTCATAGGCATTTCCTGAATCATGCTTATTCAATATTTTGCATGGCCCAAACTTTTTCATTTTCAGCTTGGATGTACCAACTGGAAATTGCTCCTTACGCAAATGAACCATGACTTCATCTCCAACCTGAAATTCCTTATGCCTCCTTTTCTCATCTGCCTTAGCCTTATACTACGCATTCATCTTGGTAATGTGCTTCCTCACCTCCTCGTGGATGTTCTTCAAGTGTTCTGCAAAATCCTCAGCTTCAACACTACTTATCTCTCCTTTATCTATCTTCCTAAACTCTGAAGCATTTCTGGGACTACTTCCATATACAATCTGGAATGGTGATTTACTAGTGCTCCTGTTGACAAAATTATTGTATGCAAATTCTGCCTATGGTAAAATCAAATCCCATCATGTTGGCTTATCTCCAACCAAACATCGCAGCAAATTTCCCAAACTCCTATTCACTACCTTTGTCTGTCCATCAGTCTGTGGATGATGTGATAAACTAAACTTCAAATCTGTCTTCAACTTCTTCCACAATGTGCACCAGAAATATCCAACAAACTTAGTGTCGTGATTTGAAACTATGCTCTTTGGCAAACCATGTAGTCTCACTACTTCTCTGAAAAACAATTCTGCTACATGAACAACATCATTAGTCTTCTTGCAAGGAATGAAATGTGCCATCTTCAAAAATCTATCAACCACCACAAAAATTGAATCATGTCCCCGCCGAGTCCTCAGTAAACCAAGAACAAAGTCCATACTGATATCCTCCCAAGGCTTTTCTGGTATAGGTAATGGCTGATACAACCCTATATTCTACTTCACTCCTTTCGCCATCTGACATACTCTGTAGCCTTGTACAAACTTCTTGACATCTTGCTACAACTTTGGCCAATAATAACTCTCACTAACCAAAGCAAGGGTTTTATCTCAACCAAAATGTCCAGCCAATCCTCCGCTATGCTTCTCCTTGATGAGATTCTCCCTCATAGAACTTTTTGGAATGCACAATTGGCTCCCTCTAAATAGCATATCATCTTGAATGATGAAATCCAACCACTTCATTCTATCTAGAGTAACAGGTTCTTTACAAGCTTTCCAAGCTTCACCAAAATTAGGATCCTCTGGATACAAATTCTTGAGTTCCTTGAACCCAACCACCTCAATCTGCATTTTTGTCAGCAATAGTTGCCTTCTGCTAAGCGCATCTGCAACCCTATCAGAGTTTCCACTCCTGTGTTTCAAAACAAATGTATAACTCTGCAAAAACTCAACCCATTTCAAATGCCTTTGATTCAACTTTCCTTAACTATTCAAATATTGCAAAGCTTGATGATCAGTTTACAAAACAAACTCCTTAGGAAGCAGATAGTGTCTCCACTTCTTCAATGCCTGAACTATAGCATAAAATTCCTGATCATAAATAGAATATTTTCTCTTGGCATCATTTAACTTTTCACTGAAATAAGCAACAGGTTTACCTTCTTGACTCATAGCAGCTCCTATTGCAGTACCACTAGCATCTCAGTCTACTTGAAACACCTTATTAAAATTTGGAAGTGCTAAAACAGGCTGTTCTATAATTTTCTGTTTTAACAGTTTAAAACTCTTATTTGCCCCATTAGTCCACTTAAACTCTTTTCTATCCCCTCTCATTATTTCAGTCAAGGGTCCACAAATACTACTAAAATTTATGATAAACTTTCTATAAAAGCTAGCCAAACCATGAAAAGATCTTACCTCTGTAGCACTCCTTGGAGTAGGCCATTCAAGGATAGCTTGTACTTTCTTTGGGTCCATTTTTAGACCTTCTACTGAAAGTACAAATCCCAAATACACTAACTCAACTTCTCAAACACCATACGAATATGCATCATATGCTCCTCCAATGTCTTACTAAAGATCAAAATATCATCTAGGTAAACAATGACAAACTTACCCAGAAAATCTTTTAGAACCTCATTCATGAGCTGCATGAAAGTGCTCAGTGCATTGGTTAGCCCAAAAGGCATGACTAACCACTCATACAGTCCTTCCTTTATCTTGAAGGCAGTCTTCCATTCATCTCCTTCTCTAATCTGAATCTGGTGATATCCACTCTTCAAATCTATCTTTGAGAAATACACAGCTCCACTCAAACAGTCCATAATATCATCCATTTGTGGCAATGGAAATCGGTACTTGATTGTGATCTTGTTTATTGCTCTAGAATCTATACACATCCTCTATTCTCCATTCTTCTTTGGTGCTAATACTATTGGTACAACACATGGACTCAGACTCTCCCAAATCAACCCCTTCTGTAACAACTCATGTACTTGTCTATTTAGCTCTTCACTTTCAGCTGGTGTCATTCTATGTGCTTCCTTATTTGGAAAACTGGCTCTTGGAATCAGGTCCATCTAATGAATGATCTTCCTTATTGTGGTAATCCATCAGGTACATTATTGGATACAATATCCTGAAACTCATTCAACAAATCTACAACTTCTACAGGTACATCTTCTACTTTCTCTTTACTAGCTTTTGGAATTAAAGAAAAACACACATGCTCATGCCTCATACCATTTAGGAACTTTCTTCCATCAACAAAAGTTATTCTTGCATTACCACATACCTTTTCTTTTGTGTCATTCAATGGCTTTAGCTTATGTCGCACTCCATCCTTTGTCAGGGAATAGGTATTCGCATGACCATCATGTACAACACACTTGTCAAACTGCCATGGCCTACCCAACAACATATGACATGCATCCATAGATATAATATCACACAATATCTCATCATGGTATCCGCTAATCTTGAACTTCACTAGGCATTGTTCATTGACCATGACCTTGTGGTCATCCTGCACCTAAGCAATCCAATATGGATGTGGGTGTTTTTGTCTCCTTAGCTTCAACTTTGTCACCATCTCTTCTAACACCAAATTGTCAGTGCTTCCGCTATCGATAATCATATCACCGCATTTACCTTCACACTTGCACCTGGTGCGAAATAGGCTCCTCCTTTTCTTAGGTTCATTCTCACCACTCAGCAAGACTCTTCTGTTAATCAACGTCTTTCCTCTCTCAGCATCTTCAGAATGTGATGATCTATCATCTTCATCTACATGTGCAACTCTGGCCTAGCCTTGTTTCTCCTATTTGTCCTTCCTTGGCATTGAGGACATTCAAATGCCCTATGACCTTCTTCTCCATAGTGAAAACATGTTCCACGGAAGCCTCCTCTTCCTGATCCTTGTCCTCTTCCTCTTCCTCTTTGATCTCTATTATTCTAATCATGAAAATGATTGGAATTGTTTCCTCTCTGATTTTGACTACTACTGACCTCATCCTTCTTTTTCAAATCTTCATTTTGGCCTCCATAAGACCGTCAACCAGATCATCCACCATGACCTCTTCCATTTTGTCTGCTCTCAAACTTCTCGTTCAACTTTTCCTCTATTTTAGGGCAAACTGCTTTGCCTCTTCAATACTATTCATTCAAACTAGATTCAACTCTTCCCGAATGCTTGACCTCAACCCATTAAGGTAATGGGCAACTTTCTTCTTATCAGCTTCTGCATGGCCTATTTTGATGAGGATTCGATAGAACTCCTTTGTATACTCCCGAATAGATCTTCCTGCTTGCTTCAAACTTTGCATTTTCTTCAGTAGGTCAAGCTCATAATCAACAGGAATGAATTATCGCTTCAATTTATCCACCATCTGATCCCATTTTGTTATTTTATCCTTTCCTCTTCAATTTCACTCTAATTGGATCTCCTGCCACCATATCTTCGCATGACCCTTCAGTCTGGCCTTCGCAAACTTGACCCGATCAGGATCCTCGACATCTTCATAATCAAAATATTATTCTAATTCATTGATCCAGTCGATCAACTCCTCTGGGTTAAGATTTCTTGAAAATGCAGGAACCTCAATCTTAGGTCTTTTCTCAATCTTGGAAATGGCCCGAAAAAGTCTTTCTTCCTCCTAGTTTGAAATTTTGCCTTCTTCTTGATCAGAATTTCCTTCTCCCTCTGCTTCATCCTCGCTTTCATCTTTGACATTAAGATTCATTCCTCTATGAATCTCTTCTTGAAATGCTTGCACTTGTCTCTGGAGTGCTCTAACCTTAGGTGTCACAACACCAGCTCTTCCGCCACATTCCCTTTGTGGAGGCATTTTCACGCTGCTTTCTGAAACCCTAACCACAGTCTTGGTGCAAACTACCTCATAGTGGGCAATCTATCTACACACTCAGGAAATCCCGCTCTGATACCACTTGATGAAGAGTGCTCCCCTTAATACCACAAACACATAACAGTAACAGAGAAACAACAACAATTTGCAAGAATAGAAAATGGGCTTCTTATTATCTACACAAATGTAGAATTACAAATTTCAGAATTACAATATGCAAAGCCACATGGGCATTCCCTTTACAATATTTTGTAGGACAAAGCCTCTAATCATTACCCAGAACTACCCAGAACTGCCCCTAACTACCTAAGACAACACTACAGCCTTCCTTATATAGGCAATTTTATGCCACCTGGGAAGGTTCCAAAATTTTAGCCAATAAGGCTAACCAAACTTAGAATTATTTTATTTTACAATTTATTACATCAAAGTCGGCTCAAAACAACTTTTGAAACCCAAACAAAAATTTTGAAGGAAAATAATTTTTTTCCATTTCAGGTGACCCAACTTCCGGAGACCACAAGTCATCACCCGTTGACCTGATTGACTATTATGACCCCATTTTGGAAAGGGCATGAAGTTCTCTACAATGCTTGAATCAATCAAGCTTCATTCAACTAAAGTTTCAACCTCATTCGGGGCCTCTAAAGCCTTCAAAACTGAGTTCAAATTTTCTGTACCTTGCTACCAATACCAAAAATTTTCAATATCTTCAAAACTAGACTTGATCTAGCAATGAAACTTTACTGGCAGGCTGATATAACCAAAATGAACCTCTAGGGAATAAAATAGACCATTCTGAGCATGAATGGAAAACCTACTAAAAATAGTAAATTTCCAAAAATAGAAGCTCTGCACAAGATAGCCCTTCTTGAAAAGAAAAGAAAAATATTTTTTGGGTGATGCAAGATTGCTCTTACACCCAGGATGCCCCTGCATCATAGTACATTATCTTGTGGATTTGATCCCCATCATGGTTTTTCCCATAAGTGGATTTCTACGCAAAAAAATTATGGTTTTATGTGTTCATGTTATTTGTAGTTCAATACTTTAATGTTTATCTTTCAAATATAGTTTATTATTGAGTTGTGGGAGAATTTTTGGGATTAATTGATACAATTGATTCCCCCCCTCCCCTCTTAGTTATGTGTGCTTCATTGTTTCTAATAATTGGTATTAAAGCTAGATCCTATTTTTAAAGGTTGATTGTCTAAGGTGATCTAGGATGACAACCTTTAATGAGAGTCTAAGATTTGATGGAACCAAATATTCTATGTGGAAGGGTAGAATGAATACACATTTGAAATGCATCAGAGTAGACTATTAGGTAGTTACAAAGAAATATTACAAGCCTCCTGCAGATATATCTATTGCTACTATTGATACGAAGGAATTTGAATGTAACATTCAAGAAAAAGAAGCATTGTTGAGAACCTTATCAGATTTAGAATATAAAATTGTCGTGGAATTAGAGACCACATATGAGGTATGGATGAATTTACAAACCTTACATGAAGGAGATTCATGTGTGAAGAAAGTGAAGCAATATAGTTTGAAAGAAAATAATGAAACCTTGAGGATGAGCGAAGATGAAAATATCCATCCCTATGTACATAAAGTGACCAAAAAAATTTATGGAACCAAATGTGCTCGTTGAATGCTAGAGGAAGATGAAATTATCTGAAAGATACTGAGATCCTTTCCTCCTTATGACAAAAAAGTTTCTTCTATTGAAGAAATCAGGATTGTGAATATTGTAATAAGGGATACATTGGTTGGTAAGTTATCTACTTTTGAAATGAAAATATTTGGAGATAATTTATCTAAAGTTGAAACTGTATTTAAAGATTCTATTTCTAAGGAAAAGAAAAAATATGATTCTGGTGAGATTTCTTCAAGATATTCTAAGTTTGGATCTAGATATGCTAAATAATGGGAAGAAATTAAAGAAGAGGAGAGAAAGATTGAAGAGCTAGAAGCCAAAATTGTAAAGAGACTACCTAAGGGAGAAGATAAGTATGAAGGGAAGATACCTTTGAAATGTTTTTCATACAATAAGATTGGTCATTTTTCTTCTAGATATCCCAAGAGAGTACCGAAGTATAAGCCTACAAAGTTTCATCCTAAATATCATAAGAAATGCTATTTAGCTACTGTTGAAGGTGTAGCTAATGATGAATCTGAGAAGAGTGAAGATGAGATTGTGGTCATTGCTATTACAGATGAAAATCCTACTTTCTTGAATGAGGAAAAGGCCCTAGTTGCACATATTAAAATAAAAGATGAATGGGTAATAGATAGAAGTTTTTCACATCATATGACTCGAGATAAGAGAAAACTTATGAAATTAGAAAAGTATGATGGTGGTGTTGTTATATTTTGTGACAATATGTCTTGTTTCATTAGAGGAAGAGGTTTGATTACACTTGATGGTAAAAATAATATCGATGATGTTATATGTTGAGGGTTTGAATCATAATATTTTGAGTGTTGGAAAACTTATTTTTGATTGAGGCAAAAGAAGGATTTGAATGGACCTGAAACCCTTTACAAATAAGTTACATCAGATATAAAAATAAAGCTTCCCAAAGACAAAACATTGTTGGATGACCAGTAGACCAATCGAAAACTAGAAAAAACCTAGTACACAAAAACCACAAGCAAAAACCAACACACAGGGGCAACCAACAAGACCACCACACTAAGACTAGAGGAAATAGAGAAAAAAATAGGAACATGGCCACACTAGGAAAGATCCTTCAAAGTAGCCACAACCTCTTCCTCTAGGGAAATCATCTTTTGCACAGTAGCCTTTAGATCCTCAATGTCTTTGGGAGAAGCCACCTCTTTTTTCTTGGGGCTCACCTCAGTTCTCTTTCCAAGACCCTCGTTATGAACCATCACCTCCTCAGTATCATCCAACTTCAAAATATCCTTCTCTAGAAAGGGGTTATCTAACTCAGCCACCAAGTCTTTAAGATTATCAACAAAAATATTCAAACCCTCATCCGTATGTTGAAGAATTTTCTTTATGGTGTTGTCAGTCTTCACCCATTTTGTAGTAAGAACCTCCAACTTTCTTTCTATATTGTCGATCCTATTGTTATCACCTGAAAAGTATTCTAGCACCTTATTATTATCTTGTATAGTCCACTAGCCCTCTGATTTATGGGTATCCATACCCTATTCAAGATTCTCCATCTTAGCATTAACAACCCTATACTTGAGGCTAAGCTCTTTAATTTCATGAAATATCCATTTATCCATCCTGAAGGAGTAAATTGAATTAGCTTTTTCATTTTGAAGCACACCCAGGGTAAATCTCTCTTATCTTCTAGATCCTTAGGAAACAGTTGAATAGATGCATCTTTATACCCAATAAGACCCCCTTTGGAATTGAAACAAGAATCCTTAGAATTAGGAGGTGAAATTTCCTTATTGTATTCCATAGAATCAGTGTAGTAAAAAAGAATAAGAACTTTCTATGGTTCCTTCTTCTTACTACCCTCCTCAGAACCCTTCTAAAAGATCATCTTCTTCTCTAAAACTACAGTGTTCTTGTAGTCCACGGTACTGATACCAATGTTAACTAGACTGATAGGAGAGCTAACCACAACATCGATAGCACCAACCTCCTCATCATTTTATTCCATCTCCATACCCTCCTTCTCATGATATACCTCAGCCTCATTACCACCCATAAAAGAAGCCTCATCATCATCTTTTATTTCCATCCCTTCCCCTTCCTCAAACTTGGGAGAAGACTTTTGAGATATAGGAGTAGCCACTGGGGTATCATCCCCCTCAACATTAGACTCATGATTACCCCCAAAATGTGATGCCTTTTTTCTATTTTTTGATTTTTTTACAGGGGTCGAGCTCTTAACCTTAGTATTCCTTTTAGACCCTTCTACCTTCATTTTTCCCCTATCAGCCTTCTCCTGAATAAGTTTAGAGATAGACCTATAAGATTTCTCCCTCCAATGCTCATGTATAATAAAGATGAGAGCTTCATGCAACAAAATATTTTTAGGGTTTTTCATATTATTCTTCACACTATGATTAAGAGAATCAAGAAGAAAATGTGGAAATGAAACAGGGATCTTATGCCTAAAATGGTTTATAAAAATAAAATAATAGATATGAACCCTAGTGAAATGACCATCCAGAGAAAAATATTCCATAATAACCTTTTAAACCATACCCAAAATGGGTTTAATTTGATTGATATCATATAACCCCTAGTCTTAACTAAAATCTCCCTTTCCTTATCAGATTTTGGAAATTGTTTAAAAGCTTTATCAAAAAAAAAATTGTCTTCAAATAATTTCATACTTGTCACAGCTAAACCAATGATTTCCCCAATTAATTTCTTGTTAAGAGAAACCTTCACACCACACAAAGACACAGTGCCATTCTTCTAATTCTCAGTGAAGAGATTATTGATTTTCTTTTCATAGCTTCACAAGCACTCTAGATAGAGTGTAACCCTTCCCTTCCTGAGCTTATTCCATATAACTTCTTCCTTTCTCCAACCCTCACAAGTTGTAGGTTCCTCCCTTTTAAGCTCTCCTCCCATGGTGTTAATAGACAACTTAGAGATAACCACATAAAAGTAATCATAAATTAACATGTAGCTCCACATAGCTAAAAAGACCTATAAAACATGTTTGTCATATATGCCTTTTGTGATTCTACGTCTATTAGGATGATGATGTAGGCATGATCTCCTATCAATGATCATATGTGTCATTTCCATCATTAACTTCGATCATGCCAACCTTACAAATAGTCTTCTCAAGTCAAATGAGAGATAATAATTACTCATTAAGGAAACTCTCACCTTTCCAAATCATCATGACTTCAGAATAACACCCACATTAGCTAAGATATTAGCCACCTTATTAACTTCATGAAATGCTTGTGAAATATGGTACCCTTTAAAATTTTGAATAATATTTTAAGCATCCTTAATAATATGCTCTATGTTCCATGAAGGGTAGACTCCCCTTTAATACATTTGATAATGCTATTGGAATCACCTTCAAGCCATATGTTTTGACATTTAAAATTGCTAGCTAGTGTAAGAGATTGAAGAGCACCCATAGCTTCAGCTAGGTGATTGGTTTGGATTCCCAAAGGTGTGACAATGGCCCCTATACAATTACCATTTTGATCCCTTATGACACCACCACATCCCACCTTGCTAGAATTTCCTTTCACTACATCATCAAAGTTAATTTTGACCCAACCATGTGGAGGAGAATGCCAAATAATTCCTTCCCTAATCTTATCCTTATTATTCCTTTCAGAATCAAAAGTCCACAAATAACCTTTTAAATTCAAAATCATATATTGAGAATGTTTGTTGAAGAATATGGAAAACATTTCAACCAGTCCCCTAATAATTCTCTCAGAATTCACCCAAGAGGTAGAAGCCTTTTTTAGTGCCCACCCATAATTTCATTTTTGAGTTTTATATTGCCAAACTCTTTTAGGCCAATTTCATGTGTGCATTGGTTATTTCAGCTTTATTATGAGATTTTTGGATGTATGACATTACATGGTGATTTGATATTAGATATTTTTGAGATATCATGTGTTTGCAGTTAGATGATGTTAGTTACATTGATGATGATTATTTATATATTTAAAATGTTGTTTATATTCAAGGTTTTACTTACCCCATATTTGCTTGTGTACGGCTATCATGTATGTTTTACCTTTTTGTCTGACGTGTTTGATATGGTTGAGGGACGAAGTCATAGTTACCTGCTTGCGGGATCCACATGATGTCTAAATCCTAGTCATCGCTTGTGTGTGTGTGTGTGTGTGTGTGTGTGTATACACATGGATGTACATGCTTGTATTTTATGTAGGTTTATAGGTATTGGGCATCAACTTTTCTGAATTGTTAGGATGAGCATGCCCTATCGCAATGTCTCAATGGTAAGAGAGGGAAGATAACATTTAGGTCCAAATCCCATCCTAGACCATTTTATTGTCTTGAAATAGTAGACAATTTTCTGGTATTTTACCTTTCCAAATTTTTCCAGGTGACATGAGTTCATAAGCCTTTCCCTTGAGCATGATTATCATTTTATTAGGTTCAGTTGGTCTTTCTGATCTTTAGCTAGTTGGTGTGATTATTGTGAAATGATTAAATAATTTACTAAGATTAATTAATTGGTTTAAATAATTAAATCTTATTAAATATAGAAAATTAAATGTGAAAGTATTTAATTAATGAAAATTAATTAAATATATTTATTAAATAAAAAGACTTAATTAAAAGTCTATGGTGGAATTTAAATATTTAAATGATTACTAAATTCAAATTTAAGGTAAATTGGATAAAACAATAATGAAGTGATTAAAATAACATTCTTTTAGTTTAAATTGATATGTAATTAATTGCACATTCAATTTAAATAAATTAAATAAATAAAGTAATTTTTATTAGTTAAGTGAACTAGTATAAACAAGAATTACAAAAGTGCATTGAGTTATAAATTAGAAAAATGAATAAATCATGCAAAAGAGAGATTGATAAAAACAAAGTTTGTGGAGTTGAGTTGAGTTCCGGGTTTGCATGGTTGAGTTCGAATTTTAGATTCATTTTTCTTTATGAGGAGGATTTGGCCATTATTGGAGAGACAAATTTGCAGGTTTTGGATGGAAGGATTGAAGTGAGGAATTTTTGTGAAAGCTTGGTATTTTTTAGCATTTCTATGGTCTTTTTAATATTTCTTTAATTGGTGGTTTGAGGTAGGGTTTTAAAACCCTCGTAGGTTAAATCATTTTATTTTAGAAAGATTATTTTCTTTGTGCATGCTAGATCTGGGTGATATATATTTTGTTGATTTTCTTATCACGCTTGAAATTCTAGTTATTAAGCTTTGGAGATCTTGTTTTATTTATGCTTGGTATCTTAGGAAATACCATAATTAAATCTTGTTTTACATCAGCAAGGATTTGATAAAAATTATGGTAGGAAAATCTTAGGGTCTGTATCAAATCAAATTTTCAAAGTAATTTTGCTTCCTAGTAGTAGCTAGTTACTTATTTTCCTTACTGGTAAATTTTATTAAGAAATTTTTTGTCCATATATATATAATTGAATATTCTATTCATGTCATTTTATTGTCTTTATATATATGTGTGTGTGTGTGTGTGTGTGTGTGTGTGTATATGTATGTATGTATGTTGTGAATCAAAATTTTTTGATATTTAAAAATAATGAAAAAATAAAAAAAATTTAAAAAATATATAAAAAAACTATTGTTTGGAGGCGGGGGATATACCCCACCCCCACCCCCGACAGCTCTAGTTGTTGACGACAACATAGACTGTTGTGGAAGCCATGTTGTTGGTGGCAGCCAAGGGGAAACCCCCCTTTTTGTTCAGTAAAAGTTTATTTTTAAAAATATTTTTTTAATAAAAAATATATAATAAATAAAATAAAATAATAAATAAATAAATAAAAAGAAATAATAATAAATGTTTATTATTATATATAATATATGTGGTTATATATATAATTAATATTTTATGCACACAAAACACACACATATATATATTATACCAAAAAATTAAAAAAAATATGATATAATATAATACTTTCTTTTTGATATTTTGTATATAGGATTATTTGGCATTCAATTGGGAATTATATTAGTTGATATTTTTTGTAATTGACTAATGTGGAAGATAAGTTAATTATTAATTAATCATTTTTATTGATTAATAATTAAGGAAATTTGTTTTATTTTCCAAATCGGGGATTTTATGATGAAATTATATTGTTTTAGTAATTTTAAGCTTTGGAATCAATTTATTTTTATTAACGTTATAAATTTATTTCCTTATTATTGAAATTTAATTTAAGAATGTAATTATAGTTTTGTTAGTGATTATTTTTAATAAATTAATTTGTCTAATGGTGTTTTACAAATTAGTTTATTATTATTAAATTCTTATGAATGTTTTTCCTTCTGCATGTGTGAGTTAGGAGGGAATGTTTTTATGTCATCCTTTTAGGATTGTTATCAGAGGCGGGATTAGGGTTAATGAATTATGTTTTTTTTCCTTGCATACTTTTGTGGCATTTGATTTTGTTATAACCCAACCTTATGGAAGCTTTGGTTTTATTATGTTGGAAATTGATCATGTATGTTCCTGCGATACTTTGGAACTAGGTTTTGATTTTTATGATTCATGATGATCTATGAGATATGTTGAGAGTTATGAACTTAGGGTTGGTTATCTAGGTGTTAAAGGGGAAGTGGCTTGCTTTGGAGGTACCAGAGCCCAGAAGTGGCTACCTGGGTATCCTTAGTATGTTACTTAAATAAGCTATAATATAATACATTAAATGGGTTTTTAAAATGAATTAATAAGATTATGGATTCCTCACCCATGCCTTGAGTGCTAGTCTAGGTTGAGGATGAGAGAGGGAGAAGATACTTGCATCTCTAGTAGTGGCGGTGAGTTTTGGCATGATCAGTTATCCTTATCTATATGAGATGATTTCAGGTTTTGCATATGATCACTCTTGGGAGTTGGATTCTAGTGAGATCATTCTAAGGGGTTGACATATGTGATGACACTTCCTTGATATCATCTTAGGTTTCCTACATGTGTTTGTTGCCTATGGATTATTACGTGCACCTTTGAGTTATTGAATTGTACCCTTGAGATAGGAACGTATAGTATCCCTTTCTTAGTATTACCTAATGATTGATTTTGGTATTGTTATCTGAGTGGGGTCTGATGTTATCTCCTCAACATGGTGGGAGTGTAACCACAGGTTTCCACGAGGTTGGAAGGTAGTGATTCTCTTACCATTTGAGACTCCAACATTCTTGTACTAGTACTAGACAATTCTTGTTGCAGTTAATTCTTATCCTATCTTCCTTGGAGATTCCTATCTATTCTTTCTTTATTTGTACTTTTTACTCAGTTGTATTTACATACCTTGTGACTTGTGTAGTGTATGTGGTTTATCATGTGTACTTAATAGTTCAGATGTATTTGTTTATTTTTGAGATGGTGTACTATGTAGAAGATTTATATGATTATTGTACTTGGTAGATTAAATTGTATTTATGTAATTCTATGTCAAGGAACCCTTGAGATTTGTAATCTGTAATTGAGATTGTGTATATGAGTATATATGGACTTTATGTTTTACTTTCACTTTGTTATTTAATATTATCTGAAAACTCTTAAGAAAAAAATCATTTTGTAAACTTAATAACAATTTTAGGTTAATCTCTCCTAGGTTCCCTAGTGGGACATCACACCTTCTCTCTATAAATCCTATGATTCCCCTCCTTCTGTATATTCCATATAGTATTAAGAGTAGTGAGAGCCCAAACAGTCTTAGCATCCTTAGTAGGAATCAGACATATCCATTGATAGAAAAAATCTTGCAAACTACGAGGAAAAATCTAACAATTATTCCACTTCTGAAGTAAGTGGGCCCAAACATCTTTGAAAAATTAAAAATGTAAGTGAAGATGAGAGGTTGACTCTTCATCAGAGTAACAAATATAACATTGGTTTAGCATACATAAGCCCCTCTTACATAAGTTGTCTATAGGTAACACCTTATTCTATAAAAAAACACCAGTAGAAAATATTAATTCTTGGAATAAGAGGTTTCAACCAAGAATGAGCCCAAAAAGGAGGTGACTCTAACTCATCCAAAAGAAGGAATATGGAAGAAGAGACGTAATATTTTCCATTAGAATTACTAGCCCACACCAAATATTTAATGAAGTTATGTTTGATGAACTAGACCTGAAGTGTAGAATTGATAGGAGCCATGGATGGGTTAATAGAAGAAACATTAACCCATGATCCATTCCTCTAGTAGTCTCTGACAATAATGCCAATTTTTTCCCTAAAATTATCAGAAAATTGATAGAAAATAGGGTAATTGACAAGGCGTTTATCTGAAAACCAGCAATCTTCCCAAAATCTAATTTTACATCCATTCCCAATTTCCATTTTTTTTTCCTTTAGAAGAAAATTCCTTAACTTTTTGAATGAAACTCCACATAAGGGATCCATTAATAGTGATAATAGAAGTAAAAAAATTATTAATAGAATTAGAAGAAAAGAGGTACTTACTCTTCCAAATCTGACACCATTCCTTTTCATCTTCGAACGATCTCCAAATATGTTTCGCTAGCAAATCCTTTTTGATAGCTTTAATACTTCTAATCGTCAGACCACCCCTTTTCTTATATTTAAAAACATTGTCCCAAGCCACAAGAGAGAAGTGTTTCTTTTCGTCAACTCCTGACCATAGAAATCTCTTCTAGATTTTTTCAATAATATTTGCAATTTTTTTTGGCATTTTGAACAAACTCATTGCATAAATGGGCAAAGTTTGGAGGGAGGCTTTTAACAACTGGACTTTTCTAGCCTAACTGAGAAGAGAGCCTTTTCCATCTAGCAAGATCTCTATTAAATTTGTCTAACAAAGAATTCCAAAATGAGTCAGGTGGCTTAAGGCCCAAAGACAAACCTAGATAGGTAGAAGAGAACTCCTCAATAGAACATCCAAGGATGTTAGCCATTTTACGCTACCTATCCTTTGGGGTATTAATAAAGAAGAGATAACTTTTGTTCCATTTAATTATCTTCTTAGTAGCCTTGGTGTAAGTATTGAGAGCCAACTTCAAATTTTTGGCTTCCTTGATAGAGGAGGTGCCCATCATAATTGTATCATCCACAAACTATTCATAAGAGTAAATAATCTTAGCTAAGGAAGGCTTAGACCTTGGATACTGCCTTCAAGAATCAAAGTCTTCATATATCTTCCTAAACTTTCAGCCATGATAGAAAAGAGAATAGGGGATAAAAGATCACCCCATCTTAACCCCCTTGAAGGTCTAAACAAGTGAGAGGAGGACCCATTCACCATAACAACAACTGAGGAAGTAGTAATGAGTTTCATAATCAAGTGGATCACTCTTTCCCCAAAACCAAAATCTTTGATAAATCTTCCAAGAAAGATCCAATCAACCTTGTCATAAGCCTTAGATAAATATAGCTTCATGAGGAAACTGTGTTTCTTGGAACATTCCAAAGAATTAATGTTTTCATGAACAATGATAATTGAGTCAAGCATCTACCTTCCAAGAATAAAACCATTCCATTGAGGGGAAATAACATAAGTCAAAAGGGATAGAATTATGGTAGTCAACACTTTGGAAATGATTTTATAAAAGGAATTGCAAAGACTAATGGGTCTAAAACCATCAACTGTATCATCTCTTATCTTCTTAGGGATCAACACCAAAATAGTAGCATTGATTTCCTTAAGAAAATATTTGGAGCCAAAGAACTCTTTCACGATATTAGACACATGATATTCCACAACGTGCCAAATTTTTTGAAAGAAGAACCTAGGAAACCCATTTGGCTCGGGAGACTTTTCCCCCTCAAAAGAGAAAACCACCTCTTTAATTTAATTAAGAGGGGATAGAAAAAATGAACTTATTTTGATTGTCTCCCAAAATAGAAGGAATATAAAAAAGGAGACTCATGGTCAGAGACATCAAGATATTTATCAGCAGGGAGAAGAGAAGAAAATTACCTGACCATTTCATCTCTAATTTCCTCCTCTTTATCAAAAGTTCTCTGATCAACCTTGATGACATAAATATGGTTGGCAATAAGATTCTTAAGAGAGGTCATGTGAAAAAACCTATTATTTTTGTCACCATCCTACAACCAAATAGCCTTGTAGCGCTGCTTCCAAAATGCTTCCTCTTGAAATTATGGTATGATAATTAACAAGGATATTATTTTATTTATCCATTAGCTCAAGGGAATAGCCTTCTTGGTGGATTTTGTCTCACACTTATTTAAGGTCCAACTGTATAGAATTCTTAGACTAAAAAATGTCCCCAAAAACTTCTTTATTCTAAATCCTAACTTTTCCTTTTATATGTTTGATATTTTCTACAACCTTAAAAATAGCAATGCCTTCCACTTTGATATTCCACCAATATTTTAATCTATCTTCCAAGGAGAGGTGGGATAGCCACATTTTATCAAATCTAAACATATAGTTTCTCTTACCTTTCATAGGATTGGCCAAACTAGCCAAACTTGAATAGGCTCATTACCAATCCTCCTATTTTTCCAAGTATAGTTTCAGCTCTGAATATCCATATCCATGAGATCCTCTTGGTTAATAAATTTTATAACATCAATTCTTTCATCCATTTAAATTTGTAAGCCTCCAACTTTTTCATTCTCTTTAAGAGGAGTATTGAAGTCTCCCATAACAAGCCAGCTAACATCCATAAATAAATTCCTATTTCTAGCCAGGTTCCTCTAGTACTTGGCCCTACTAGATTTAGTTTTAGGAGCATAGACATTAGTCAAGACCCAACTAAATTCATCCCTGATATGGTGAAATTTCATAGACAAGAACCCCATAGTTCTTAAAGACCTTTACTTTCTCAACCTCCTCTTTAATCATTTTAGTCTCCTAAATAGGAATGATATATGGTGTATGGTCCCTAACTATATTTCTCAAAACATATTTCATATGAAGGTCATTTAGCCCTCTAATGTTCCATAATATAATATGCATTTCTTATTAGGGGAACATGCATCTATCATGGTAAGTTTCCTACCATCTACAATATTTTTCTTACTTTCCTTCTCTCTCATATATTTAGTTGATTTCCTTCTTGGAGTTTGCTTAGGATTACCAACATCATCTTTAATCATTTTCCTTTTCACTACCCCTCCCTGAGGGAAAGACCCATCATTTTAGTTTTCTCCATTTTTCCTTCCTTTTTTGTGACCAACCTTAGTCCAAGAGTCATCATTTTCCAACTATTTTTCCTACTCTTCCTCCACCCAAGAAAACCCCTAACTTGTGGTCTTTGGGATTAAAGAAACATTTTTTTCCTATGAATCAACCAGGGATAGAGATCCTCTGCCTAAAATATTACAAGGTTATGCATCCTCAACAAATTTTTCATTCTGAACCCCTTCTCTAATCTCCATGGTTTCTTCCACTCTAGAAGGAAAAGCTTCCTCCTTAGCATTCAAGTGAGATACAAAACTTTAATTAATTTCCCCTTCCTCTAACCCAACAGTTTTATCTCCACCAATTCCATCCCCAGAATCGGCCTTAGGATCTTTTGAAGACTCCTCTGAAACCTCTTTATCTTTTTCACCCCCCCCCCTTCCCAAGGCATTTCCATTTCCTTCTTCCTTGTCTTTTGCAAAAGCAGAAGGGGTGCTAGTTTCCCCCTCATTCAACTTGTTAGGATTAGAAAAAACAATTTAATAGATACATGAAAATATAACCAATAATGCAAAGGAATAAAGTACACATAAGTGGAACAAGAAGAAATAAATATTTAACGTGGTTTACCTAACCTTGGGCCACGTCTACCAAATAGAGAGTCCAATCTTATTATCCAATAATGTCATCATGTTACAATCTGCAAACCCTTTCAACTCAATACCACTACAAGAATCTATGAAATTCTCATTTATTGATAAAACCCTAACCCTAATTCATTATAAGAAGACTTATGTCAGTTAACAAGTTAACCCTAAAAAAAATTGATGACTCAACCTAGGGAAAATATTAATGAGTCAACCTAGGGAAATGCTTGATGTGTTAACTCAAAAAAGGTGTACAATACTTGCCTAATTAGTCACCACAAACCAACAAGATTCCACTTGGAGTCTAATTAGGCTCCACACTAAGAAACCTCTCACTTGGAGACTGATCATGTAGCAACATCACTGCCACTAAAGCTCCCACTAGATTGACCCACCCTAGACTCTTGTTATTTTTATTTTTTTCAGTCCTGAATACCAAACGAAGCTAAAGAGGAGTTTTACTTCTCCCTTGTCACTGCCTTTGTAGACATATCCACTATATTTTCATCTGTATGTATCTTTTCCAGCTTTAAGTGTCCATGATCCAATATTGACCGAATGAAGTGATACCTCAACTATATATTTTTGGTTCTTGAATGCAAGGCATAATTATTTGCAAGATGGATGGAACTCTAGCTATCTATAAAAAAAAAATTGTTAGTCTATGATTTTTCCAACTCTTCCATAAAAAATTGCATCCATATCATCTCCTTAGCTACATATGTAGACACAACATACTCTGCCTCTGTAGTGGATAAAGAAACCACCTTTTGTAGTCAAGAAATCTAACTCATTGTTGTCCCACCAACAATAAATAAATAACATGTGGTACTCCACATAGTATCCAAATCCCCTACCAAATATAAGTCAATATAGCCTTGTAAATCAGTATTAGATCCCCTGAAACATAACATTTATTTGATATACCTCTCAAATATCTGAGAATCTATTTTACTACATTCTAATGCTCAACTCTAGGATGACTCACATACCTGCTAACAACTCCTACAACATGTGTAATATCTGGTCCAGTGCATACCATGGCATATATCAAACTACTTACAATTGAAGCATATGTTACCTTGGACATTTTGTCTTCCTCCTCTTTGTCTTTGGACACATCTCCTTAGTCAATTTCAAATGACTAGGCAAAGGTGTGCTGATAGCTTTTGCATTCTACATATGGAATCTTCACAACACCTTATCAACATAATCAGTCTGAGATAGAGTCAATTTTTTGTTCTTCCTATCTCTGCAAATTTTCATACCAAGGATTTATTTTGCTTCCCCCAAATCCTTCATATAAAAAGAATGTGCTAACTATTGTTTCAACTCCTTAATGTAATCCATGTTATAACCCGCTACAAGAATATCATACACATATAAACATAAAATAATATATCTATCATCATCCAACCTCTTAAAATAAACACAATGGTCTAAACTACACCGACTATAGCCATGCTCAACCATAAAACTATCAAATTTAATATACCATTGTCGAGGTGCTTGCTTCAATCCATATAAACTTTTCTTCAATTTTCAAACTAAATTATCCTTACCTTTGACCTCAAAAACTTGTGGTTATTGCATATATATTTCTTCTTCCAAATCATCATGGAGAAAAGATGTTTTAACATCAAATTGTTCCAAATACAAATCTTTAGTAGCCACAATATTCAGAAAAGATCTCATCAAAATCAATGCCCTTTTTATGTGCAAATCTCTTTACAACTAACCTGGCTTTGAATCTTTTCTTACCTCCAACCTCCTATTTCAGCCTATAAACTCATTTATTTGGTAATGCCTTTTTACCTATAGGTAACTTACATAATTCCTAAGTCTTATTTTTTAGCAAGGAGTCCATTTCTTGTTCCATGGAAATCTCCCACTAAACCTTTGTATCCACCTACACAACTTCACCATATCCTTCTGGTTCACCATCATCTATTAATAAAATAGAATATAAAGAGGGGGAGAACCTTTCAGGAGGTCTATTGAGCCTTGTTGATCATCTAACATTCATTGGATTTTGTAGTATTTTTTGTTACTATTGTTGTGGAGCATGAGGAACCATTGGAACATCATCTTTTGGAGTATCATCTAGCACTACATAATCATTTTCTTTCTATTCATGTTGTCGCAATTGATCTTTGTACAACACTTTCTCATTGAATATGACATCCATGCGTCTTACAATTTTATGAGTTTCAACATCCCGAAGTATATAGCCAAATTCATCAATGCCATATCCAACAAACATATATTTCTTTGACTTAGCTTCCAACTTGGTTCTATTTTCAAAATCCATATTTGAAAATGCTTCACAACTGAAGGTTATGAGAAAATAATAACTCACCTTCTTACATGTCCATGCTTCCTCTAGTATACCACAACCCAAAGGAGTAGAGGGACCTATATTGATTAAATAAACAACAATAGTTACATCCTCTGCCCGCATGTTCAAAGGCAGTGCAGCATGAAACCGCATACTCCTTGCGCGTTGGATTATTTTCCCATTCATGCATTCAACCACTCCATTTTCTTGTGAAGTCCTTGGAACCATTTTCTACCTATGAATACCATTAGAGGAACAATAATCTTCAAATTATTTGTTGCAATACTCACCACCATTATCAGATTTGAGACTTTTTAGTCTTTTACCATACTCGTTGTCAACCAAGATTTTCCATTTTTTAAATTCAAAATACATCATATTTTTGCCTAAGGAAATAAATCCATACTTTCTTAGTTGCATTGGAAATGAACGTAACATAATATAGAGAGTCACCAAGGGAAGATACTTGAGCTAGTCTGCATATATCTGTATGCACAAGCTCTAATTTCTCATCTTTCTTTTCCTTCCCAATCTTTAGAAAACTAACTCTCTTTTGTTTTCCATACACACAACTTTCACATAAATCCATATTGACATATTTAAGACCTGGTAAAACTGGCTTTGAATGAAGTAATTTCATACCTTTTTCACTCATATGCCCAAGTCTATTGTTCCATAGTGTTGTTTCAAAATCCATAATGATTGTTTCAAATTCTACCTGCTCAAGTGCAACAATTGTTCCTGAACATTGCTTTTCTTTGTAACAATTAAAGTAGAAGGAAAAGTATGAATTCTCAAAAAGATATAAGGTGCCTACTTTCACACCTTTTTCTACTACTAAGGAACCTTTTGACACCTTCCGATTTTTTTCATTAAAAGTAATTGTGCAAATTTCATCACCTAGTTGCCCTGCTGAAATTAAATTCCTACTCAGCCTTGGAACATGTCTTACCTCTTATAGTAGCCAATGATTCCCATTCTGCAACTTTATCTCAATTCTTCCCTTTTGAACACAACTTTCCTTCCTTTTTAATTCCATCTTGTCCTCCTACATTACTGCTTTTTTCCTTCTAGACCTTTCTTGGTTCCACCTTTTTTACTTTCTTCTCCTTCTACACCTTTTGAGGGTATTTTTTAGCCTAGTGACCATATTTTTACACAGAAAACAAGAAAATGATATATTTTCATATTCTAGAGGTTGCGCCCATTTGTCTAACTTTGACATAATATCAATTGTCTGAGGAAGGTCAAAGAACTGGTGAAAATTAACACATATCCTAGCATATGCCAATCTTGACCTAGACACTTTCACAAGATCTATGGACAAAAAATTTCCAAAGGAACCAGCCAAGCCTATGAATACATCTTCATTCCAATATTCCAGCGGGAGACCAGAGAATCTGATCTAGATCAAAGTTGAAACAAAGAAGGAATTGTTTAGATCCAAATTGGGAGACCACCTTTGAAGCGCTAGATAAGATTTATCAAACATACATGGGCCACTACACAGAGCATTGGATAGATCCTCTGAGATAGAAAAAATCAAAAAATCAATATCCTTTAGGCATGGAAACCACTTCCACCTAGCCCTTCAACTTCCATTTCCTTTTTTATATAAGATCTGACCACGTCAATATTCGGTCTTGACCCCAAAAATTTACCAACCAAAGTAAACACTATAGATGAAATGGAATGATGAATTAGAGGATCAGGGACAAAAATTGCATACTCACCCTTTGAAGGATTGGATAAGTTGTTCACCTCAAGGAAAGAAGATTTCCCACTAGGCTTGATTCTAAAAAGTGACAACAATGGTCATAGAGGTTGATTAGGCTTTCCATTTTCCCCAAAGTCCTTGTTTGGAACCCCTCCAGAGTGGCCCCCAGAAACATCCAGAGGGTCAAAAGGAAGCCCACTATCTCATGGGTCCCCATTCATCAAGTCATTCTCATCCTTTGATCCTTCCATTTAATTCTCCCCAGAAATCTATTGTGATGACACCAACATACCACTAGCATCGCAAGTTTTAGATCCAGCAAGAGATCTTCCATTGCATGAGCTCCCACTCTTGTTGTCTAGCATCACAACTTCCCACTCTCTCTCATTATAGTGTTGGAAAACTTGTTGATAAAGGATACAACTTACAATTCAAGGATGGAAAGTGCATAATCTTGGGAAGCTATGGAAATGAAATTGCATCAGGTACCAAGACCAAAGGTAATGTTTTTTATTTGAATAGAATAGATAATAGATGCTTGATTTCTAAAATTGATGACAAATAGTTGTTGCACAAAAAAATTTGTCATGTAAATTTTGATAATATTGTGAAGATAAGAACTACAAATTTTGTGAGACATTTTCCTAGATTTTTTAATCCTACTAATGCAATGTGTAAGGAATGTCATTTGGGTAAGATAACTAAATCTGCCTTTAAAAGAAAGACATATTATTCAAGTGGATTGTTAGATTTGGTGCATATAGATTTATGTGGTCCTACTAGGACTAGGAGCTATTATGGAGATAAATATTTTATAATACTCATTGATGATTATTCAAGGATGATGTGGGTTACATTTCTGAAGGAGAAATATGAAGCTTTTGATAAGTTTGAGATCTTTAGAGCTATAGTTGAGATTGAGATATTTTTGAAGATGAAATGCTTGAGATTGGATAGAGGTGGGGAATTTATTTCAAGAGATTTTACTACATACTGGGAGGAGCATGGAATAAAGAGATAGATTTCAGCTCCATAGACCCTGCAGCAGAATGGAATTGCAGAACAAAGGAATATATCTATTCTTGACACTGCAAGGACCATGATGATAGAAGGAAATATTCCACACACCTATTGGAGAGAAGTAGTGATTACTATAGTCTATTCATTGATCCGGGTTTAGATAAAGCAATAATTTGGTAAGACACACCATGACCTATGGTATGGTCATGTCCCTATAGTAAAGTACTTTAGAATTTTTTGAAGAAAATTCTATATCAAGAGAGATGAAGACTTAGGTAAGTTTGATCCTAGATGTGATGAAGGTATCTTTCTTGGCTATTCTACAAAGATAAAAGTATATAAGTGTTTTAACAATTAGTTGAGAAAGATAGTTGAAAGTATTAATGTGAAAGTTAATGAAAGTTATTAGAAATGGGTCAGATCATGTAGTTATGAATTAGATAAATAAGAGGAAAGTCAAGTTGTGAAAACATCGAATCAGAGTGGATTGGTAGAATAGGATGAGGAAGAAGTAGAAACACAAGAGTCTGCTAAAAAATAAAATCTAAAGAATCAAAGGTATGTAAGGATGAATCATTTGGAAAATCAAAATATTGGTGATAGGAATCAAGGTATTTTGACTAGAAGTAGGCATGCTATAAATAGAGAAGAGATTTTCTTGATCTCTATAGTTGAACCTAAAGATATTAATGAAGCATGAAAAGATGAAAGTTGGGTTAAGGAAATGGAAGAAGAGATAGAATAGATTGAAAAGAACAAGACATAGATTTTGGCTCCCAGACCTAAAGATAAGAATGTGATTGGAACTAAATGGGTATTTAGGAACAAATTGAATGAAGATGGTGAAGTGGTAAGGAAAAAAGGTACACTTTTTTGCAAAGGATATTCACAGATGGAAGGTATTGACTTTGAGGAGACTTTTGCCCCTATTGCTATAATTGAAGAAATCAGAATTTTTCTTCCATATGCTACTTACAAATATTTCGAGGTATATTAGATGGATGTTAAGTCTGCATTCCTAAATAGAGAATTGGAAGAGGAAGTCTATGTTGAGAAGCCTGATGGTTTCCCTTTGAATGATCATGGTGATATGGTTTACTGATTGAAGAAAGAATTGCATGGATTGAAACAAGCATCGAGAGCCTAGTATGCAAGGTTAGACAAATATTTTTTGAGACTTGGTTTTAGAAAAGGTACTGCTGATAGTAACATGTATTACAAAATTGATCATGATAATATCTTGATTGTTAAATTATTTGTGGATAATATCATTTTTTGTGGAAGTTAAAAGTTGAGAAATGAATTTTCTGATGAGATACAAAATGAATTTGAAATGTCTATGATAGGTGAGATGAAATTATTTCTTGGTTTCCAAATTACTCAATCTAAAAAAATTATTTCCAAATCACAGTCTAAGTATGTCAGAGAATAGTTGAATAAATTTGGTAAGGATGACTCTAAGCTCAATTTGGTACCTCTATGGTTTCTAGTTCCAAGTTGACAAAGAATCATGATTTACCTAATGCTAATCAAACAAGGTATAGATCAATGATCGGTGTACTGATGTACTTGACACAAACTAGACTTGATATAACCAATGTTGTCTGTATTGTTGCAAAATTTTAATCAAAACTAGAGGAATCACATGTTTTTGTTGTTAAGAGGATATTCAGACATTTGAAATGAACAATTGACTATGGTATATGGTATGGAAATGATGATGCTTTTACACTAAGTTCTTTTACCATGTGGATTGGGTAGGTAATGTGGATGACATAAATAGTACAAGTGGAGGAGAATTCTTCTTGGGAAAGAGGTTAGTTTCATGGTCGAGTAAAAAGAAAAGTTGTATATGACAATCTATTGTTGAGGCTGAGTATGTTGCTACCATTGTTAACTATACACAAGTAGTTTAGATAAAGTAATTGTTAAAGGATATCAGAGTGAACATTGATGAGCCTATTTCTATTTACTGTGACAACTCAAGTGTTATCAATATTTCAAATGATCATGTATGTCATTCTAAAACAAAGCATATATCTATCAAGTTTTATCTCCTTAGAGATAAGGTGTGTGAAAGTGAAGTCAAATTGGAATATATGCCTACTAAAGAGAAGATTCTAGATATCTTCAAGAAGCCTTTTCCAAAGGATACTTTTGAGTATCTCTGAGGTAAGCTTGGGGTGATGCCCCCTCCTGATCAGATATAGGGATGCATAGATTTGCATCAGTCCAGTACTTTCATAGAGATTATCATTTACTTGGATTGATATTTTAGTGGTTTCTACTCAAGAGGAGTAGTTAGTCTTGTGAGGCATGTTGCTCTTGATTTTTTTAATTTTTTTTTGCCTCTATGACTTAGTACATATATGTACCTTTTTCATTGATGTCAAAGGGGGAGAGATACTCATGTGAAAAACAATGTGGATCTTATGGAGAGATATTTTTCCTTATTGTAGAAGATTTGAGGGAGATATATATTGTGGATATTGTTGGTAGTATTATTGTATGGTTTCCTTGTGCATTGATTTGGTTTTTCACATTATATGTTTCCTTTGTTGGCATAACTAATGCATATGAGATGAGTAAGTATGGTTTGATTATGTGTTTGGTCAATTATGTTGTCACCATTCATGTCAATTTAGGTGTTCTTGATTTACTATGTTCTTGATGTACCAAGTTGTGATGGAGAAGATGAATTGAGAGTTGTGTTGTGAATTGTGGTGTGTGATTTGGCACATAGGCTCTATAGGTGTGTACAATGCTATATCTATGATCTCATATGTGTATGATGATTTTTATGCAAGTTATAGTTAGTTTGGTGAAGATGGATAGTTAGTTTAGCAGTGAAGGAACATAGAAGAAATATTTGATCAGTGTATCCCATGGGAATGGAAATAGGTGTTGCAATCAGAAGCATGTGATATTGATGACATTATTGGATTGATATTACAATCGCATCAAGACTGGTGATCAGTGGACATAGTTACATGATTCTGAAGTTCAAACAATGAAGAAGGAAAATAACAATGAAGAATAATCAGTTAGATCCTTAACCGGTGATGGCATATTGGTTTTTGAAGATGGTTAAGTATTCCAGATTGTGTGAAGACATGTCTAAGATGATGTGGAATGTTAGGTATGAATCTTATTGGTCAATTTGATTGATAATTCATGAAGAGGTGCATGAATCTAGGGAAGTGTAATATGTTTGACTTTTATGTGTGAAATCAATTATGTAATGGATCTAGAGGTCAACATGAAGTTAAAATTGTAATTGTTAATTAGTAAGATGTTTAGGGTTTAAGGATTGATTGGGAATGATTGGTAATGATGAAATTCAAATGTGATTTGGGTCCTGACCGACCTAGTTAGTGAAATATGTATTTATATTGTTGCTAGTTGTATTTGCAAGCATGGAGATCGTGAATGGTGTAAGCAGTCAAGCCAATAGTTGATTTCATGTAAGAAGAATAAAAGTTTGAGCTTAATTGGATTTGTATAAGTAATGCATTGGTGTTATTTTTCCAGATCAACCTTCTTGTTATTCCCTAACAGTTGCAACAGGTCAAAATCCCTTAATCAGGTAGATTCTAACAGATCTTTTTGTAAAATCCTTTAATAGGGTGTCACTTTAGCTAGTGTCTGAAGTCCTCTCACAAGGCTGCTCGTAACAGGGTAAAGCTTGTAACAGGGCTAGAGGTAAACCCCTTAATTGGGTGGCTCCTAACAAGGTATGTTCTTAACCAAATTTTATTGTAATATTTTAATAGGCCCAAGCTCTTAATCAGGCGTGCTCCAAAAGAGCGCAATTTTCTTAGTGGGTTCCATCCCCACCATGGTTTTTCCCAAGTTGGGTTTTCATAATAAAAATATTGGTGTTATGTGTTGAATTTGTGTGGATGGTTATTTCTTGGTGTATGTTTTATCACAAGTAAAGGTTACTAATTGCATGGATGTAGTAAATGTTTGAAGGATAAGTTTTATCATATTAGATTTGTGTTTATTGGTAGATTATTGATTGAACCCCCTCTTAGTAATCTTAGGACCTAATTATTCTAACAATTGGTATCAAAATATAGGCCCTCTTGGTGATAAGCTTAAATGCTTGAGGTAAAGATCTGATTGACAAGATGTTTAGAAAGGAGGCTCCCAAGTTCACAAAAGGTAACTAACTAGTATGGGAAAGTAGGATGGAGTTATACATAAGAGGTATGGGTGACCAGTACTGGAAGCATGTTTAAACTCAATATAATTTGCCTCAGGGAACCCTAACTGCAGATCAATTGAAGGAGAAGGAAGAGAACACACAAGCACAAGAAGCCATAGTAAGTACCTTTTTGATGTTGAATATATTGATGTAAAAGGACTTAGAACAACTTATGAGGTTTGGAAAAAACTTGAACAAGTCTATGGGGATAACAAGCATTTGCAAAAGGCAAGAGAAAAAAGTCTTAGAGGAAAATATGACGACATGAAAATGGAAGAAGGAGAAAACATTACTCAGTATGGTGCAAGAATCACAGACATTGTTTCTATAATCGGAGGTGGAGGTGGTACCATGGAAGAAGAAGTTGTGGTAAGTAAGATGCTAAGAACCTTGTTACCTTCTTATGCCATAAAAGTGTCAGAAATTAATGAGTTGAGAACATTTGATAAAGTGACTATTGGTGGACTAATAGGAAAGCTTACTGCTTTTGAGATTAATAATTTTGATAGCAGTATTCCGAAGGTTGAAACTACTTTCAAGGCTTCTATGGTAAGTTTCCCTACAAGAAAAGGTAAAGAGTTGATGTCTAAATCCAATAGTTTATCTAGTTTCACTAGGGATATAGATGCTATTTTGGAGGATGGGAAAAGACAAGGATAACTTGAAGCATTGATAGCAAGGAGGTTACCTAGAGGAACCGGTAAGTACAAAGGAAAATTACCTTTAAAATGTTTCTCTTGTAAAAAGATTGGTCACATTGTTGCTAGGTGCTCTAATGGAGAACAACAAAGGGATAAGGACAAATACAAGAAGTACAAAGGTAAGCCAAAGAAAAAATGTTATATAGTTGTGGATGAAGGTGTAATCGATGAGGAATCTGATGATAATAATGAAGAGGAAATTGTTTTTGTTTCTATAAAGGAAGATAATCCTATAGGAGACAAAGAAGGTGAAAAAATACTTGTTTCACATATTGGATAGAATGATGACTAGATCATAGACAGTGGGTGCTTGCATCCCATGACCGGTGACAAAAGTATGTTTATTAAACTTAATGAATTTGATGGTGGTGTTGTGAGGTTTGGAAACAATTCATGCTTAGTGAAAGGAAAAGGTACTATTTCCCTTAATGGAAAAAGAAATGCAAATGATGTCTATTATGTTGAAGGTCTAACACATAACTTGTTGAGTGTGGGTCAACTTAATGACAAAGGATACTGAATTGAGTTTAAAGAAGGACTATGCAAGATCATTGGAAGTTCTGATGATGAGATTGCTATAGGAAGACAAACTAGAGGTAAATAGAGGTAACTTATTTAAGTTGAGCAATACAATTAACAATTATTTAGTTGCTAAGATTGAAGATAGTTGGTTATGGCATAGAAGATTCTTCCATGTAAAATTTAATAGCTTAGTGAAGGTAAGCAAGACTAATGTAGTAAGAGGATTGCCACAACTTGTGAAACTAGAAAATTTGATGTGTAAAGAGTGTGAACTTGGTAAGTTAACTATTACATCTTTCAAAATAAAATCTTATTCATCAGAGAATATACTTGATTTAGTACATACTAATTTGTGTGGTCCTGTGAGACAAAGGAGTTATAATGGTGATAGATATTTTATCCTGTTTATTGATGATTATTCAAGAATGATGTGGGTTACATTTCTTAAGGATAAATTAGATGCATTTAATAATTTCAAGGCTTTCAAAGCATTGGTGGAGAAGGAATCAAGAAAAAGTCTAAAGTGTTTAAGATCAGATAGAGGAGGTGAGTTCATATCTAGTGAGTTTATGAAGTATCGTGAAGACAAATGTCTTCTCTGAGAACTCCGTAACAAAATGGTGTTGCAGAAAGGAAGAGCAAAACAATTTTTGATTTTGCAAGGAATATGTTGATACAGGGAGATGTACCAAAGACTTATTGGAGAGAAGCAATCAGTACTGGTGTTTATACTTTGAACTAGGTGCAAGTGAAGAAGGAAACCAACAAAACACCCTATGAATTATGATATGGTCATTCTCCTAGTGTGAAGTGTTTCAAAAAATTTGGGAGTAAATGTTATATAAAAAGAGATGATTCTCTAGAAATTTTGATCCCAAAAGTGATGAAGTAATATTTTTGGGTTATTCAACTAAGAGAAAGGTTTACAAATGTTTTAATAAATGGACTAATAAAATTATTGAAAAATATAATGTGAAGATTGATGAATTTTCTCAGAAATATGAGGAAACAAGATAAAGGAGACAAAAGATGATCGGGGAATAGAGTTTATTGAATCAAAATAGACTAGATCGGTAGAGAACAATGAGAAATAAGTAGTGCAACTGGTGAAAGAAGAAGTTCCTAGGTCTAAACCGGTAATCCCAAGGTATGTGAAAAAGAATCATTCTTCAGATCAAATAATTGGTGATAATAATGTAGGTGCGTTGACAAGAAGTAAGGTTAGAGAAATCACATGTTTGATATCGCAATTTGAGCCCAAAACAACAAAGGAAATAATTAAAGATGATGATTGGGTGAGAGAAATGCATGAAGAATTGGATTAGATTGAGAAGAATGAAACTTGGACTGTTGTGGCCTGAAGACAAAAATGTGATGGGTACAAAATGGGTTTTCGGGAATAAATTAAATGAGGATAGAGAAGTGATTAGAAACAAAGAAAGACTTGTGTGTAAGGGTTATGCACAAGAAGAAGGTTTGGATTATGGTGAGACATTTTGTCTTGTAGCAAGATTGGAAGGTGTCAAGATACTACTTGCTTATTTTGCATTCAAGAAATTCAAAATCTATCAAATGGATGTGAAATCAACATTTTTTAATAGAATTCTAGAGGAAGAGGTCTACATTGAGAAACCAGATGGATTTTCATTAACTAAGCACACAAACATGGTATGAAAACTTCAAAAAGTATTGTATGGTCTGAAGAAATCTCCTAGAGCATGGTATGAAAGATTACACTCTTATCTCATTCAAATTGGTTTCAATAGGACTTCTGATGATAGTAATGTTTACTTAAAGGTTGAAGGTGAAAAGATATTATTTTTTCTGAAGTCTTTGTTGATGACATAATTTTTGGTGGTGATGATGAGATGAGTATGTCTTTTGTTGATGAGATGAAGAAAGAATTTGAAATGTCAATGATAGGGGAAATCAAATTCTTCATAGGGTTACATGTATCACAGTTGGACAATGGAATGTACATATGTCAATCTAAATGTGTAAATGAGATATTGAAGACTTTTGGCATGGAAGATTCTAAACTAGTTAGTACCCCTATGATTACAGGTTGTAAACTATCCAAGGATGATGAATCTGAGTTTGTTGATGCCACTTTATGTAGGTCCATGATTGGAAAGATACACCATGTTGTACATAGCAGACCAGATATTGCACAAGTAGTTGGCATAGTTGCAAGGTTTCAATCAAACCCGAAGGAGTCACACATGGTTGCAATAAAGAGAATCTTTTGATATCTGAAAGGCACTGTCTATTATGGATTATGGTATGCTCATAAAGGTGATTTTTGGCTAAGTATTTTTACTAATGTTGATTAGGTTGGTAATGTAGATGACTGAAAGAGCACAAGTGGTGGTGCATTATTTCTAGGTGGCAGGCTTGTGTCTTGGACAAGCAAGAAACAAAATTGCACATCTCAATCTACAGCTAAAGAAGAAAATGTGGCAGAAGCTATCGATTTCACACATGTAACTTGGATGAAGCAAATCCTCAAAGGGATTAAGGAGAATGTAATAGAACTAGTGCTAATTTATTATGACAATACTAGTGCTATAAACCTTTCCAAGAACCTAGTTATGCACTTGAAGACCAAGCACATTGCTATTAAGTATCATTTCTTGATAGAACAGGTGCAGGAGAAAGAGGTGAGGTTGGAGTTTATTCCAACTAAAGAAAAAATTGTAGATATCTTTACCAAACCACTTCCTAAGGATACTTTTGAGTACCTTAGAGGTAAGTTTGGGGTCATGACCCTACCTAAGAAGAATTAAGATATAAATGTTGCATCAATCTGATGGGTATTACTATTTTATTTTATAGTGGATTGATGTAATAGGGACTACTCCTTAGGGGGAGCAAATGGATAGATGAAGTCTTGATAATTATGGCACCTTTGGAATTGTTGTCAAAGGGGGAGAAGAACTAAGAGGATGATTACCAAGTAAAGGGGAGAATAGTTGAGTAGTAAAAAGGGGAGATGAACTATGAAGACAGAAGCTATAGGGAGAGAGAAGCTTGTGTTGTCATTAGATGAAGATAAAAATAAAGTGTTGTGGTTCAAGAACATGTTTGGTATTTATTGGTGTGTTTCCATCAATGCCAAAGGGGGAGATAGCATAATTAATGCAGATGAGATGAGTAAGTATGTTGATGGCTTGATGATGTGTTTTATTAGTTATGTTATTTCCATTGATGTCAACTTAGGTGTTTGTGGTTGACTATGTTCTTGATGTACCAAGTTGTGATGAAGAAGATGAATTGAGAGTTATATTGTGAATTATGGTGTGCGATTTGGCACATAGGCTCTATAGGTGTGTACAATTCTATATCTATGATCGCATGTGTATGATGAATTTTATGCAAGTTGCAGTTAGTTTGGTGAAGACAAGGAATTGGTTTAGCAATAAAGGAACAAAGAAGAAAGATTTGATTGGTATGTCCCATAGGAATGGAATCGGGTGTTACGACCCAAGGTGTGTGATCTTGATGACATTATTGAATTTTTGTTGCAATCACATCAAGGTTGGTGATTAGTGGACATAGTTATAGGATTATGAAGTTGAGAAAGTGAAGAAGGAAAAGAATAGGGAAGAACAATCGGTTAGATCCTTGACCGGTGATGGCGGATCAATTTGTGAAGATGGTTAAGTATTCTATATTATGTGATGACATATCTAAGATGAGGTGGAATGTTAGGTATGAATCTTATTGGTCGATTTGATCGATAATACATGAAGAGGTGAATGAACCTTAGGAAGTCTAATGTGTGACTTTTTTGTGTCAAATCAATTATGTAATGGATCTAGAGACCAACATGAAATTAAAATTGTAATTGTTAATTGGTAACACATTTAGGGTTTAAGGATTGAGCAGGAGTAATTTATAATGATGAAATTCAAATGTAATTTGGGTCCTAGATGACTTAGTTAGTGAAATGTGTATTTATATTGTTGTCAGTTATATTTGCAAGCGTAGAGGTTGTGAATGGTGTGTGCAGTCAAGCCAGTAGTTGATTTCTGGAAAGAAGAAGTAGAAGTTCAGCTTAATTGGATCTATACGGGAAAGGCATTGGTGTTATTTTCCAAATCAACCTTCTTGTTGTTCCCTAACAATTGCAACAAGTCAAAATCCCTTTACAAGGTAGATCCTAACAAATCTTTTTGTAAAATCCTTTAACAAGGTGGCACTTTAGCCAGTGTCTGAAGTCTTCTCACAAGGCTACTCCTAATAGGGTAAATCTCCTAATAGGGCTAGAGATAAACCCCTTAATTGGGTGGCTCCTAATAGGGTTTGTTCTTAATCAAAATTTATTGTAGGATTTTAGCAAGGCTAAGTTCTTAACTAGGTGTGATCCAGAAGAGTGCATTTTTTCTTAGTGAGTGTCATCCCACCATGGTTTTTCCCAAGTTGACTTTCCATGATAAAAATATTAGTTTTATGTGTTGAATTTATGTGGATTCTTATTTCTTGGTGTATGTTTTTATCAAAAGTAAAGGTTACTTATTGCATGCATGTAGTAGAGATTTGAAGGATAAGTTTTATCAGATCATATTTGTGTTTATTAAGGTAGATTACTGATTCACCCCCCTCCCCCCTTCTCAGTAATCTTAGGGCTTGATTATTCTAACATCCATCAATGCCAAAGGGGGATATTGTTAGAGATTTCAAAGATATATTGCATATATGTGCTGACATTGATGTTTTGTCATTGATGTCAACATATTCTCGTATTTTGGACAATGTTCTTGGTTTGTTCAATAAAGTGTTTGGATCATCTTGGCTACTGTATTGAGTATTGGATGTTGTGCACTTGTAGATATGTTTTGGGATGTTTGTACTTGATATTTTTCAAGTGTCATAATTTCGCATTATTATTTGAGTGAGTTACAGGTGATCTATCAGAGGACTATTTTCTGGTTATTTAGGAAGTGACAGTGTTGCAGTTGTTGGATTGGTATGGATCATTTATGCAATATTTTTGGTTCCTAACCTTGTGGTGAGTTTAGGATATGGATGTGTGTCCTCATCTTGAATGGTTTGTAATTTGCGTGTTGGCAAGCTATTTTTCTAGAGTGATAGAGGTTGTTGGTTGGTGTTCCTGATGAGCAGTGCATAGACAGATGTGAATTATGAGGCAGAGATGTTTATGTTGTTGATGTGGTATTTCATGTTGCTTGCTAATGTTTCTATATCATGTCCTATTCATGTTGTTGGGTCGCATTGGGCTGTGTGATCGGATTCAGTGATTTTCCTTAGGCATGTTGAGATTTTCAATTTCCTCAGCCAACTTGGTGAGATAGTGTGTTACAAAGATTTGAGGTGAGATTTATGGATTGTAACATATTCGTGGATGGAGTTTTGGGTCCTGGCTATGTCTTTTCCAACATGTCTTGGATTGCATTATTGTTTACATTGTAATTGATTAAATATTTGTGATTGAGGAGTTAAGGTTGATGCTGACCTTGTTCATGTTTATAAGGTGATGGAAATGTATATCAAGATATAATCAATTGTAATTGTGATGTGTGTGAGTGGATGTATGTGTGTATATCTGAAGAGGTATGAGTGAAATCTAATAAGAGATTCATTACACTTTATCGGAGTTGTATTGGCATATCAGAGATGCTATCAGTCATTTTATAATTCAGTGGATTATGATCCACATTGGATTGTAGTCCATTTTGGGGTTGTAGCCCTTGTTGTAATCACAAGGTTGTTGCCCTCTGTTGTAGTTGAGGAGTGAGCTCTAGGAAGTGAACTTGAATGCATGTGCATTCCCCATTGTACCTTTAATAAGGTTTTTGTTCTAGTACATTATCTTGTGGGTTTGAGCCCCATTGTAGTTTTCCCCTTAACTGGGTTTCTATGCAAAAACATTATGGTGTTATGTGTTCATGTGCTTTGTGGTTTAGTACTTTAATGTTTATCTTTCAAATCTAAGTTTATGATTAAGTTGTGGGGAAATTTTTGGAATTAATTGACACAACTAATTCACCCCCCTCCCCCCCTCCCAGTTGTGTGTGTTGCCTTATTTCTAACAAAAATCTTAAACAATCATTTCTAGCAATATGTGCATATATCAGTGCAAATCTCCATAACAATATCCAACAACATATAAGGCACAATGTAACAAGGAATCCAATAAAATCATCCTGACATATTAATGTAATATTCTTGAATGCAAAATACCCTAGATATTATCATAAAGCATCATCATGCAGATATGATCAAAATAGTAATAACAATATTAGCTAACATTTAAATTAGAAATGATACTAGTAATCAAATGCATCACACCATGCAACCACTTGATCACACCACATAGATAATCATGGAATAACATCATCATGATACAATCATAACCCAGTAGTCACTGTCACATACATTAGTAGAACCATCACTCACATCATAAGCCACATAATCAACAATCTCTCATAAGTCAAATACCATCATAACCACAGTAGTAATCTTAGAATGAACACAAGAAGAAACTAAACTGAGTGCATCTCACATTGCCAGTATAAAATCATAACACGAGAATAGTCACCAAATCACATAAATGAGTCAAGCTCATATCAAAACACCAAGAACACAATGAGTCATCAAAACTGAAAATAAAGGCCTAGCATCACGAATCAGGTATTCAACTAGTCACAACACAATGGTTCTCACAACTAGGCATAAGGGCATAAACAACTTGTTGATGAAATGACATAAATAAGATCATCTTGAAGGTGAAAACCTCATACGAGTCCAACATGATCATGCAATACAAGCATATATAGTTATCGAAGCATAAGGTCATCTCATCCAGTCACATAGGAGCAATGTTCTATTTAAAGATCATATCTCTTGAATATTTTGATTTAAAAAGGACTATGAAAAACCCTTGAGAATCATCTAAGTAAGAGACCTCTTTGAAATCCTTCAATGTATCAATGATCCAATTAAGAAAATCAGTAAACAAAATAGAATATTCCAGAACTTGCATATTAGGGCTCGACTTTGCAAGTCAACTATTCTAGAATGTAACATATGATCTAAAAACTTGATACTAAGATCCTTACTTGTCATTATGTGGTTGATTCCTTCCTTTTATGACTACTATTCTTCTTTTAATATCTTCTCCACCTAGCTTGTCTAGAGAGAGATTTGTAGAAGATGTTTTGATGCTATTACAATCCTTTTCTTTCCACACCTTTTTTTTGTTTTCTTCCAAAACCCTTAGCTTTGTCCTTCCAGTGCTGCTGATCTCTATAGGAGTTAACCCACTTACTATTACCAATTTTGGGATTCCTTCTTGTTGTTTCACCTTACCTATAGTTTCTATTGTTTGACCAATTCCTCCCTATTGAAAATGGGTTTCTCCAAAATTTCTCATTTCTCCTATTGGAAAAGATGTCTCCTTTATAGCCATAAAAGCGAGCATGTTTTGGTTTCCTAAAAGAGTAGAGATACTTCAGATTTGTTCCCCCTCAGAACTATTAGATTTTCAGAATCCATTATAATGCTATACAAATTAACAATGTATCCTAATTCAAATCTCACTCTCTTGGAAAAAAGCCAAATTTTTGTGAAGTTGGAGGTAGACTAAGAAATGTTGTTGGTCTTTGCATAAATCGTTGATGGGGAAAAAAACAACATCTCCAATCCTTCTCCTACCTTCTCAAGCACATGTCATATGTGTCAATCTGACTGTGGAATTGACTAGGCTTGAAAAACTTTTCGTCCTTCCCCAGATCCTATAATTATCTTCCACCTATAGAAGGGTTTGATCTAAAAGAACCCTTTTGCCAGGTTGCATTCCTAGATATCACTGAAGAACCATTAGTCTTGCAACCTTATATTAGTTGCCTTCTCCATGGGAGGTTGCCTCTCGACCGTTGCATCCTCAAATTTTTATTAGAAAATATCTCTTATTTATCAAATATTAATTTGTTGGATTTAGCAAGCCTGAGTCTCCAACTTGGCATGGGCTTATCCTTGGTCATTCCAATATTGTTTGGCAGATGTCACTTTTGCGATCAACCTCTTCACTCTATGCAAGTATGACTCTTTTTAATTTTACAAGAAAACTCCATCATTAATTTGTCTCTATTAAGTGCTTGATGAAATTTACAATCTAGTAGTTTGTTTCCTTCTCAAACTATAAGGATTTTCAAGATAGTAGTTGATAGCGCCTCTTTGAGTCGATCACTATACCGAAACCTCACACCTACAATATGGTTACTCCTTTACTATGTAGCAACTAACTACATGATTTTCCACTTGAATCTTGAAATAATCTAGAATATTATTAGTGAATTTTTTAGGAAGTTGAATAAATTCATAAACAATGTTGAACAAGTATAAAGGCCTATGACTAAAAATTAAAAATGCTTCTTTTGTAAATGAACGATCTATTGATGTTTCTTTCCATTTAAGAAAAGAAAGGGTTGTAATGTTTCTCAAACCTCATCCATTGAAATATAAGATTAATTACTAATTGTGAAAATTGGTGATATTGGACTATTGAAACAAGTGATGAAATATTTTTAAGTCAAAAATGACAAGTTGACTCACCATTAGAGCTGGTTTTAGAATTATATAAAGCATTCCCATGCCTTTACAATAAAAATTATTCCAGCACATCAAAATGATTGCATAGCTATATCTACTTTTCTTTTCATTTCACACCTAGAATTTAATCAAGATAAATATGAAGTTGAGATAATATATAGGCAAAGTGTGCTATATAAATCTTACCATTTTTATCTATTTAATAACAACAACTAAAACTTATGAATTTATATTTAAAGGAATTGATTTGGAATTTGAAGAACCACATCTAAACATCAAAAAATATAGATATGTAGTTAATGTTAAATTTGATAAGGAAAGTATTATATAGTTTAAAAGAAATAAAATTTTGACAGCTTTTAGTTATTGAAAAATATTTTAATAAGTATAGTATTTGAATACACCAAGTTTCCACAATCTATTGGATTTGGAAGAGCTAATATAGATTATATTATGTGGTGTTTTTTGCATCAAAGTTTCAGATCATGCTCCATGATTCGTTATCAAGATGATTGAGTGCTATATAAAGAACCAATTTTGCCAATGATGGATCATGGAGTATGATCTGAAATATTGACACAAAAACCTCCACAATCTAATCCAGAATCAACTCTTCCAAAAGCATGACATGTATATCAAGAAAAAGATACAAGAAGAAACTACCCTTCACATTATTATAAAAAGGGATCATCAGTGTAATTAAGGATCTTAAGTTCATGGGTATAGGAAAACGTTATATCTTAGAAGAAAGAGAAAAGTTAATAGCTTTACTAATTAAGTACGAAGATATTTTTACTTGATGGTACGATGATACAAAAACTTCATTGAAGAGAATATTTGGTCAAGTTTGGTGTGCCTAAGAGATAATACATCCAACTTCTTCATTTAAAACATTCGTAAAAATTTTTTATCAAAATTATATTAAATTATATGTTGCTCTAATTACTAGCCTCAAGTCAATAGACAACCAAAATCAAGTAACAAAAACACCATGGCAATTGTTTAGAAACTAGTAGACAAAAATAAGAGTAATTGACACAAGAAATTGCTTGACACACTATGGATGATAGAATCACATCCAAAAGAGCTCTACGAATATCCTCATTTGAACTCATATATGAAGTTGGCAATGTGCTAGTGGCTTTAGAATTATTTTCTTTATAATTGACAAAGGTTGGCAAAGGTAGCAGAAGATGAACTCAAAGACCGACTTGAAAAGATTTCATTCTTTTTTTAAAAAGATGATGAAAAACATGAAATGGTGGTGGACAAGTTTTATGAACACTAATTCAAGGTTAAAAAAATTGATAGAAAATATACAAAAATAAAAAATAAAAATAAAGCTATCATTGCCTTCCTATTATTGTAGGACAACATAGGAGATTTAAAGGCAAGTCGAGGTAAGTTTAGCTCATTCTAGATGGGTCATTTCAATATTCAACATTTACCTAGAGATAATACTTATTATTTGGCTTATTTGGATGGAATATATTTGCCCCTACTATTCAATATGTAGCATCTGAGATTATTTTGAAAGTGAAAAATAACATGTCACCTATAATGTATATAAGTAGTTTAGGATCTTGTTGTGTCTTTTCCCTTCCCTTAATTTTGACTTCCAAAAGTCTCTTGTCTAGAATGTCTACACTCCTCCCATACAAATTGTTGACTCAATTACCCAATGAATAAGGAACCAATCTTCAATCACATTTTGGAGTAATTTGATATCCTTCTAGTCATTCTCCCCAAATAGAGCCATCTATTGTCCCATCTTTTTTTATTTCTTATTTGAATTATCTAATGTCTCATCTTTTTTCTATATTTTATTTTTTTAATATAATCTTTCTACCAATCTATAGAGCACATGGTGTATTAAAGAGGGCTGCAAAACCATGTACACCAAAGTATCAATTTTTTCATTCACAACAATCATATTGTGTATTCTTGTTAACTCTTTGTTTTATATTCAAGGAAAGTTTTTTCAAATCTCATAGACACTTTATAATTCAGTTGGTGGAAATTATCTTGAAAGCAAACTTGGAAAGGTTAGCTCACCCATTACATAGAGAATTTCTTATAAAAAATTTAGTTACTAAATGTTTCATAGAATGATTATATTTTTTCAAATCATACATGCATGTGTAATACTATAAGAAAGACATGAACATCAAACAAATTATTATTGCAACTTACATTTATTTAAATGTTAAATCTATCATATAAAAGATCAATCTCACTATGTAATAAATTTAATTTAACTCAATATATTTAGACTTGATATTACATATACAAAGTATTACTTGTATATTTTGTATGTCATTTTTGCAAAATATTTTATAATGAATATTATTGTGACTTGTGTTTTAATGCGAAGTGACCTGCATTCATCTACGAGTGCATTGTCAACCTGACCGATGTGCTGAGGTGGCGATTGAGAAGGATCTCCCTCCTCATGTCTGGTTTGTTTTCTCTAAACCCTTCGTTAACTATTACATTTCTCTTGCATTGTAAACCCCACCCCACCGACCTCAGTTGTACCTCGGCTCCTATGGAGCCTGAATCAAGTGGCGCATTTACTGTGCCAGCTCCACAAGCTAAAAGTACCTCCATTCCTCTATCCCAAACAATCAAATCCTTTGCTGAAGCTGTTTCAAACGTTGCTCCCTTAGTGGCTGCGAACGCCAAATTCGACCTCATCAATGGTAATGAAAACATAGCCAATGCAGGTATGAACTCTGGAACTGCTCCGCTAACTATCTCCATTTCGCCAAATGAAGAAATGATTAATGAAATATCTAATGAAAAGAATAGGCTTAAGAACTCTGCTATCATCTTTGCGGTTGTAGAAGTTGATAAGTGTCCTACCAAAAAATTTATGGATGACTGGTTCTATACTTTTTGGATTCTTAAGCTAGGATATCATATCTCTTTCTGTAGACAAATTCAAAAAGGGTTTTTTGTTATTTTCTTCAACAATCTTGAAACCTGGGCTGCGGTGCTCAAGAGGCAGTACTGGACGGTTGGCAACACCTCATTTCGTGCCCTAGGATGGATGCCTGAAGCCATTCACAAAGAAATATTGGCTCTTTCCTCCCCTAGATGGATTCTGCTAAAAAAACATTCTGCCATTCCTATGGCGTTTCCTCCCCCATATTATTGAACCTATGGGCAAGATTATCAGAATGGACGATTCGACTTGTATTGTCCCTCATATGGATGCTAGAATTCTTATTTCGATCAAACCTAGTATCAACATATTGAGCTCTTTAGATATTATTTTGGGTGAAACCTACTCCTGTCAAGTTGAGATACTCGAGGGCCTTAATGCTTGCTTCCTCTGTAAAAAGGAGGGACATATCAAAAAGGATTGCCCTATTATTAAGCGATCAAAACCTCTAACCCTACTGGTAGACCTGCTACCCATGATATCCCCCTCACTGATACCTCGAACAATGCTAAGAATTTCCCCATGGAACCTACTCTCCCCACCCCTAGACCCATAATTGAGAAATCCCCTCCCCCTCCTCTTGCCCATGACATTGTTTCTGGTCCTAACCAGATGGATTTGGACCATCAAGACAGCTTCCAGACTATTGCCTGGAAGCCTAATAAAAGAAAAGACAAAATGCTCAACAACTTGCTTTGGGGAAAATTAGGGTTGACTCCTCCAGTCTTTCCCCTGATGCCATTACCACACTTTCCTCTGACCTCGATATGAATACTCCTCTGGCCACCATAATTGAAAATGTTGTGGCTACTCCCAAAAATGGAAAATGTGATCTTGAATCATCCACTCCTTTGTTTAAACCTGAACATCTCCTCAATTGTTTCCGCCTCGAGCAATGCCTCTTCTGACAATATTCCTAGTGGGAATAAAATCTTTAAAGAGCTCAAAGAGGACTGTGTTATTGAGATCATTACTGTTGACCCTAATAGTAGTAAATTGTGCTCCTATCCTCCGCAAAAACCCTTGATAGACATAGATAGATCCCCCAACAATTCTAGCCACCCTCTGGACTCGGATATTATTTGTTAGATCAACATAAGAATGAGTCGGAGGAAGAGGATTGTATCTTCAAGGATGGATCGGCTAAGCCCAAAAGGAGAGGAAGGCCTCTGGGCTCCAGAATAAAGGATCCATGAATAAAAAGAAATCTGGTTCCCCCTTAGAACCCACATATTCCTCTTGCAGCAATAAGGTTGTTGAATGCTCTCCCCCTACCTTTGTTTCCCCATGAATTGCATTTCCTAGAATATTAGAGGTCTGAAATCCCCAAACAGAAAGCATATTGTTAAGCGTTATTTGAACTCCAATAAGGATATTGACTTCTTTATGATGCAAGAGCTTAAAGCCTCTGGCTTCACCCTTGAGGTGAACCTTGACTTCATATGGAAAGATGCTATTAAAAAAATTTAAAATCATCCTAGAGGTCGTGGTGGGGTTGGTTTGCTAGTTAATCCCAAGTGGAGTAACTTCATCACTAATAAAGGCATCTCCCCCTGCAATAGGGCTGCTTGGGTCAATATTAACATCAATGGCATGATCATTGGTATATGTTCTATATATGCTCCTAATGATTATAAAGAATGAACTTCTCTATGGATCTGGCTTGCCAATCTTCCTGACATTCCCTGGTTCTTTGGAGGAGACTTAATATGATTGAGGATCAGGAAGACAAATATGGTGGTCTTCCTGTCGAATGACGAGGGCTAGAGAAATTACAATGGGATAGAATGAAATCTAACAAAAAGTTGTTTGATCCCCTTGCTGGTAATAGAACTATGACCCCTAGAATTTGGTCTGTGTGGTGCTATCAACAAGGCTCCAACAGGATATACTCCAGACTGGATTGCTTCTACGCTAATAAAAATTGTTTTTCCTTCCTCCCTGACACCCAAGGCAATACTGTCAATGTTAGCCCCATGACCCTATCGGACCACCACCCTATTTTATCCTAGATAAGGATTAACAATTCCATTACCCCTGCCATGACCAAAAATAACAACAAATTCATTCTCAATACTAATCTCCTGAAGCACCGTGATGTCCTGGCTGCTATTAATCTTATAAGAATCTTAAACAAAAAAGATAAAAATATATCTACTCACATCAAAAAATGGAATAATAATGTGTCCTCCGGGCAGAATCTATTACAAACCATTGGTCAAAAGACAGCTAAAGACTACAGATTCATGGAAAAATCTCTCTCAAAAACTTCAATATGTTGAAACCAATATCCAACTACCCCTCGGATTGCCACCTTGTTGATCAAGTGGCTCGTGCGAGGGACGCTCTTAGAAAACACCAACATGTCAAAATAAGGGGGGCCATGATCAGATCCTGTGCCCATTGGCTTCAATTTGGTGATAGGGGTTCTAAATTCTTCTTTAACTTGCTTAAACAAAAGCAGACTAATGAGACCATTGATAGAGTGATTGTGGATAATAAAGAAGTTATTGATATAGATAATATAAAAGAAGCTTTCTCCCTCTTTTATAAAAATCTCTTCTCCTCAGAAAACTCTAAGGAGGCCAAGTCCCTAAGAAACAATTGCAGAAATATTATTCCCTATAGGATCTCGTCGAAGGACTCATCCCTCCTCAGTAAAGCCATATCTATAGAGGAAATTGAAAAGGCTATCAAATCCCTTAAAGATGACGAGGCTTCGGGCCCTGATGGCCTATCGGTTGAATTCTACAAAGCTAACCTTAGTTGGGTTTGTAAAGACTTGTTAGAGATCTACACTGAGGCCCTTACCTCTGGCTCCCTTGGTAATTCCATAAATAATGGAATTATCAAGCTAATTTCCAAGGATGGGGATAAAGCCCTAATTAAAAATTGGAGACCCATTACTCTCCTTAATGTGTCCTATAAAATTCTTGCTAAGCTTTTGGCCCTCCGACTAGAAAATTTTTTGCCCAAATTCATCTGCTCCACTCAAACCGGATTCATAAAAGGGAGATATATCCTTGAAACCCTCATCACTAGCTGGGAAGCTATGGAATGGGCTAAAACCTCCAATCAAGACACTGCCATGTTTCTTCTTGACTTTGAAAAAGCCTATGATAGAGTAGAATGGGATTTCATTATTATGATGTTGGAAGCTTTTGGCTTCCCTATTGAATTTTGCAACGTGGTTAAAGTGCTCCTTACGGACGCCTCTGCTCAAGTGGATGTCAATGGATCTTTGTCTTCTCCCTTCCCCCTCGAGAGATCTATTAGACAAGGTTGTCCCTTAGCCCCTGCTCTCTTTGTGATTGCCTCGGACACCCTCTCCTATATTCTTAGAGACAATACCGTCTCCCCCAGTGTTAAAGGAATTAATCTTCCTGATGGGTCTGACCTGATCAATAACCAATTTGTTGATGATACAACCCTCTTTCTTGAATTCACTCACCAAAACTTTGAGGCCTTGGATAAAAAGATTCAATTATTTTGTAAGATTAATGGTGCTCATATCTCTCAAAACAAATCTATCCTATTGGGATGGAAGGAACACCCTTTGGATTGGCTCACTAAGTATGGCTATCAATGGGGAGGTCCTCACAAGTTAGTTCGTTACGTTGGTATCCCCTTCTCTGTCGACCCCTCTCTCAAAGATATGTGGCTTTGGCTGAGGGAAAAAATAGATAAAAATTTGAACAAATGGCATAACAGATTCTTTTCATTAGCTGGTAGACTGCAAATTTGTCAAAAGATTCTCTCCTCCTACAATATTTACTACTTTTCGGCATGGATGTTTAATGACTATCAAATCCTTGAGATCCAAAAGGCTATTAGGAATTTCCTTTGGTCTGATGGCAAAGGTAATAGGAAAATGTATGTTGTTAAATTGAATTGGTGCCACAATGATAAGAAACTTGGTGGTCTTGGACTTAAAGATCTCAAAACCCAAAGCATTGCTTTTGCTGCCAAATGGATCTTCCATGCTCTTGAGGGGCAGGAACCTTGGAAAGTTTTAATCAGAAACAATATTGAACATGGTGTCCCAAGAGCTGCTAAGTCTTGGAAATCTCTTCCTTTTAGTGACTTAATTGCTGGTGACTTCTCTATCTCTGTTCAAGGTTCTTGTGTTTCTAAAACCATATGGAAAGCTTGGGAGTATGTTAGGAGCCATTTGACTAACACTAACATCTACAGTAATGGCCTCATACATGGTGAACGATCTATCTGGTGGAATCTTACCCATTTGAACAAGCCCCTGGCCCTCACTCAAGGTTCATCAGCTAAGTACTAGGCTAAAAATGGCATCTCTCAATTTATTGATATCTTGACGCACGACACTCTTGCTAGTTGGGAGGACCTCAGGTCCACGTACAACTTCCCCCAGTCTCAAAAGAAAACCCATAATATGCTATTATGCTTGCCAATGCCCTTTGCTCCCTCCCTGGTAAGTGTCATGTTGACTCTCACCGATTTCTTAAATTCAAATGGGAGGATGGAACCGTCCTCTCAAAGATCAAGGCCCACAATATATATATATATAGTATTATTGCCTATGATTATTCCATTATTAAACATGTCAATAATGTTTGGTACTCTAACTTGGATACTCTCTTATGGCAGAAGCATTTTAATAGACTTTAGAAGAGTCTTGTGGATCCCAAGATTAAATGTTTTAAATGGCTTATGTTGCTTGATAGGCTTCCTTTAAAGAAAGATGGTGCTAATATTGAATTGTGTAACGTTTGTAGACTTCCTGATACTTGCAGGCATATTCTATTTGACTATTCCATTGCTAAAGAAATTTGGCTTATGTTTGGCATTGTTTTTCCGCAGCATATAAACACCTGGGAAATTATTATAGGATATATTCGGGGATTAAAAAAGAATTCTAACCTATTCTAGTTTATTTTATCCTCTAATATTCTCTCATTTGGAAAATCAGAAATGAAGATAGATACCAGAACACTTCCAGACTTCTTACTGAGTCATTTTGTAGACTCGCCCATTTTAAAATCTCCATGTAGGTCTCTATTAACATGATGATTGAATGTGAAAAATTCATGTGGTTTCTCAAAGATGGTCACACTACCATGTTCGTATACGAACTGAAGGATGGAGCTGAATGGAGAAGGATCATGAACAATTTGGCCAACTTTGAAGAGGCTCTCACTCACTTGGCGGAGGAGCTCAGAGATAATAGAGAACCCTCTATTGGAAAGCTTGTGATGCTTGCCCAAATTCAAGAGAAGAAAAATATCATTTGGATGGAAGGTCCCCTTGGGTGGACATCCTAGGCTGAAACTTATGAAATGTTCTACATTTAAGATCTGTTCTCCTTTACTTCCTTCTAGTCCGCTACACAGTTCAATAGTCTTTTTTGATGTTTAACGTTTGTTAGGTGGTCATCTCTTTGTTCTCGAGATTTGACCTCCGTTTTGTATTTTGTGTAACTTTGTAACTTTATTTTTGATCTCTCTATCTTTAACACAAAAAAAAAATTTATAATCATTAAAAAAATGATAAATGTTCATTAAAGGTATCATAACTTATAATATCTATTATTCTTTCCACAAGAATAAAATTTACTTGCTCATTATGTTATTGAATATTTCCGTGATCCTCTATAGGAAACCTACCTCAAATTATATCTTTAAAATAAATGGTGCAAGTAATCCCCTCGGAAGAACAATACTCATACAAAAGTTTCTCTTAAAAATCAATACGACTTAAAATATTAGTAAAAGAGTTTCAACTGAGTATTAATAAGGTTCTCACTTTATTATGTATTAATCAAGGCTAGCTTACTCTTACCAAAGGCTCCTATTTCCAGAAGAAGAAAAAGAAAAGTGAGAAAACAAAATTATATTTACTCAATATACTAGATTTTAAAAAGGAAAGATGTGGATTTGAAAATTAATGCCCTCTACAATTAAGCATTCGTCTTTTTATAAAAGTATGCTTATTCACAAGTAGCAATTCTTGCAAGCTGTGAATGAAGAACCATTGAAAGATGAATTGATAATCTACAAAAGAATATTGCTAGGGCGAACTGTTCTCTTAACAGCTGTGTTTTGTTATTTCAGCATTGAAAAGAGAACAAAAGAATTGGACTATTTGGGTACAGAACCTGTTACTGTTCTGTGTCTTGGGTCTGTAAGAATAGACCGAACATTTAGAAAACCAGTTTCCTGCATTGCCTTCTCCAAGTCCAATAGGTAGTATTCATCTAAATGGGGCTCTGTGCTTTTCATCAGAGTAAAAAGCACAGGTGATAGATTCTGTAGAATATTAAAGAAAGGGTCACAAATAATACATATTCATGAAAACTTTGACCATTAATGATACAGAATAATGGTAACTGGGTTAACTCATACAACTGTAGCATAAAAGATAAAAGATGCTCTTACCTGTATGACCTTGGATTTGGGCTGTGAATCAAATAAGCACAACAAATACAAAGGCATAAAAGGCAGTCAGACACTCTCATTCTAACATAAACAAACACAAAAATTATAATGAATCGTGGAGTTGGAAAATAAAGAAGCTGACATGGTTACTGACCGAATTGTCCGTGAGGGCCACGGTGCCTCCAGGCCTAAGAAGTCGGTAAGCTTCCTTAAGCAAACCTCTAATTGCATATTGGGGGCACTCATGGATCTTCAATATCAGCAATCAGAAGAGTCATGCAAATCACTAGAGAGAGAAACCGATTTCAAAACTTTCACATTGTTTAAGATAACTCACCACAAATGCAAGAGAAATGATGTCAAACATCGAAGAAGGCAGACCAGTTTCTTCACCATTTGCATGAAGCCACTTGATGGGCTTAGCTCTTGAAGGCCTTAATTTTTCCTTGTATTCAGCAACAGCGAGGAAGTATGGAGAAAGATCCAGTCCCTATCAAATAAAGCTGAAACATATAAACAAATTTCTGGCGCCCAAGACATTTAAACTTAAAATCGGGTGCTATAGTGATACTCACCATAACATTAGCACAAGGAAATTTGTCTGCTAGAAATCTTGTACTGACTCCACATGAGCAGCCAATATCAAGAATGTCAGATATAGCACGGCCACCTGAATTTTGATTATGATGATCTTCAATTGCCTGAAGCCAGTTTCCTCGCACAACTTTAGTTGCCTCCTCTAGAGATGCAGCAGATGGCATTGCACGCCTACATATAGACATGGTTGCCGCTTCTACCTCTGCAGCTGCCTGCTATCACAGGATGCCTGCATAATGTGATTAAATTGTCACTGTTGACAATATTCATATCAAAAGTAGATTGTATTTCTTCATTTTTTATCTTTGAAAGATATTAACTCAAAACTTTGGGCTGCATTACCTCCCAAGATAAGTTGCCTTGCTTGTATGCGTGGAATGGCTTCAGATAATCTAGATAAAAGAAATGTTAAACAAACCAACTAGGTGAGACAATCCACTTGAGTATATGTTCTGAAAAATGTAACGAAAATTTTCTTACATGCTGGCTATCTGGAAATCTTGGTAACCAGAATAATCCACAAATGTATGTCATTATGTAAATCTTACATTCTGGGTAAATGACAGATGGATTCTCAATGGCATCCTTCTCCTTGTAACATTCTGAGGCTAGAATCTCCTTTGCCATCTCTCTCCATGCTATCCCATTTTTCTCAGCTGTACTGCAATGATTCATTCTGTCAATTTAGACTACCGTCTTAAGTGAATACCAACTAAAGCTCAATTATAATCCTTGTTTCATATCAAATTTGGAGCTCCTTAGGACATTTTTAGTTGTTTCAAGTACATATCAAATTTTATAAGCAGTTTCAATCTCCAACAAAAGTGTGAAAAATCAAGTGTGCTGTGTACACAACAGACTGGCTTGTGCATACAAAAAACGAAGTCCAATTTGAATTTCAAAACCTTCAATGCTAATAGAATCAACAAATATTTTACTACGTTGAACTTTCATCAGAAAGACTGTTGGGAGCCTATAATAGATTGTAGTGTAGTCATAACAAACGGTGAAACTGTGCCACAGCTTAATTTTTTCAAGTTTTTAGAGAATGAACAGAAGTTGAAATAATTGCAACCTTAGTGCCTATATATGAAAACAAAGACACAGATTCTCACGGATGCAAAATAAAGAAAAAGGTTACAATTCAATTACCTACCTGTATGTTACATTCAATGTAAAGCAGATAAAATCAAATCCAAAAGCACGTAATAAGCTTAACCATGAAGTTTAATATGAGGACAAAACGGCAAATTAGAATTGATGGAAGGATTCTTTGTACAGGTTCTGACACATCAGACCATTTTAAAGACTAATAACTAATAGCATAGTTTTTGTTAAAACTTAATATGCTATTGGTTCAGAGGCAGATGATTCTAGCTTGTTGGCAGCTGTTGAAGATATATATGGAAGCTGTATTCTCATCGCATTTTATAATGGCAGTGCTTGGTGGTGAGTTGGGTAATTTTTTTGAAACAAAGCCCTGAACGAAAGATGCCCAGATTAAATCTCACACACATTTTGAGTTCAAAAGTGTATTGACTGCAGACCAGTTCAAAAAGTTAACAAGGCGCCTACTTTAAATATAGTGTGTTGCTATCAATGGCCCATATGTTTGCAACACATTTTTCAACAAGTTTTTATTGGACATGTAACAACATGATACATTGTCACTATTTGACTATAAATGAGTGTGATGGTCAAGCCGAGCCAAGGAAAGGCCATGAGCCATCAATATATAGGGGTCCTTTCATTGGTGAGATAATTCCAAAAATTCTGTCCTTAGAATGGACTCAGGCTGAAGGAAGCAATTGAATACTTCACTGCTTTTAGCCCTCAAGCACCCCATGCTTGAATGCAAAGAATCTAGACGAATTTTCAAGAAAGTGAGGTTTCTTCATCTTTCCTCTATGGAAGAATTTACACAAGAAATGGAGGTTCACATTTTAGTTGTTTTGGAAAAGATTTGGATTGTTTTTAATCCCCTTGTTTATATTCTTATTTAGCCTATATTGCCATATATGTTGTACAAAATATAGAAAGCAAATCTTCTATGTGTAAAGGGATGATATTCCTTTGCCTGATTTTATTACTTCAACCCATAGTTTACAAACTCACCAAGATGCCAAGTAATTTGCTGGGTGAGCATTAACCATGTTCACTTGCAGGTATCTACTAAAAGGTTTTCAGTAATTTTGGTGCAAAACCCACATGAGTTCTCAACAAATCTGATGCCAAATATCGCCAGACACAGGATTCACAAGTGGACACAGAAAAGCATAGAAATTTGGCAGAAAAAATGCTGAGAAAATATCTATTTAAACCCCCATGCCCACACATTCCTCACAAAGCCTTTTTGCATCCATTGAGCACCCTTGAGGGAACTGGAGCCCATTTGAAGAACTTGGGATTTCTGGGTTGGTTGATTTTTGACCTTTTTTCTTTTCATCCAATCATGTAAATTTGTTCTAAAATGTTAATATTAAGTTTGTAAATATTATTTACAATTTAATATGAATTCAATTCAATTTATGAAAAATTTATTGCTAATTCATGCTATCATGCTAAAAAGATGTTAAAGTTTTGATCAGATTTAGAGGTTTATAGTATTTTTAATTTTTCTATATCTATGTTGATCACAATATCTCTATAATTCTTTCTTGAATTTATATATCTTAATATTAATGAAATATGAATATATATATAATCCTTAGAATTCTCAATATCAATATTAATGATAATATATATTTACTATGAAGTGATTGTAATACAGATCATATATATATATATATATATATTTCTGCCGATACATGCTTGAATTGATAATTACAAATACCAATAAGTATTGCTGGGACTTGTTAGGCACTTATTGATTTCGATACTTCCCAAGTCATATGGATCGAAGTTATATACTAATGGGAGGAGACATGTCTACGTAGGCCGATGAGTATTGCTGGGACTTGTTAGGCACTTATTGATTTCGATACTTCCCAAGTCATATGGATTGAAGTTATATACTAATGGGAGGAGACATGTCTACGTAGGGACATGTCCCTACATGGACATAGTCCACGTAGAGACATGTCTCTACGGAAGCATGTCCTCATCGATCCCAAGCTCAAGTTAATACATGTTAGTTTGCATGTTAATAACATCGATACTAATATCGATTCATTTGGTAAAATAAAGCATGTTCGATACTCATTATTGAACTGGTTGATATTAATGCAATATTAAGATAATGTATCGGTATCATAATGTGCTATCTTTGATAGCATAGTATGGTATCGATATCAGCATTGATTAGATCAATACTCATTATCGATGAATGTATAAATCAATATCAACAATGTAATTTGTATTAACAGCATAACTAATATTAATGGTATTAACAGCATGATTAATATCATGAGTATGATTAATAGTAGTCATATCAATCTCAATTACAATTATGTAAATATATATTTATATATTAACAATATACAACATTAAATATATATATATATATATATATATATATATATATATATATACATCATTGTAATCATACTATTTATTAATCATGTATTATGATAATCAATAATCATAGCAGAATACATAAGAAGGATAGAGATCAAATGCTCAAGGTCGATAGGCCACTTATGCATTTGATTTCATCGATAGGAATAATCCGATCGAAGCTACAATTCATTAACACTCCCTCTTAGCTAATCCTCATGTAGACACAATAGATCCATATATTGTGTGGGAGGGATATCACCTCAATGTGATATCAAAAATAATGGCATATCCACGGATATCAAATCTAAGGATATCCACCATAAATGATGTTACCTCATAGTGTCATCAGGAGCAATGGCATGTCCACGAATATCAAGTCACATGATATTCACCATACTCGCAATATCCATTATGGTATGTGCACAAGCATCAAGTAGCATGATTGATGCCTACCATAAGGATGGCATATCCACAGACATTATGTCACATAAAATCCACCATGAAATATCTAAGTTATTTAACTCATTGTGGTTATACACCACTCAGTTAATATCACTTAAGAGATATAAACTATCATGATATGTCCACGGATATTAAGTCACATGATATCCATCATGATAGTAAGGTTTAACTATTGTAAATTCGTCACCTTACAACAGTAACCAGAAGTACAAGTGTACATCATTGAAAGATCATCACCTTTCAAGATGTTCACAGGGGCCCATGAAATCATGTAAATATATTAAAGAGTACACATATTAAACATCTTTTAAAATATATTCATACAATAAATTTAGTTTGTTGAGACTCAATCTCAAATAAAATTACATTTCTAGCATACCAAGCTTACCTCTAAAGTTTTCCACCTTTGTTTTGGAGAGAGGCTTGGTGAGAATGTTTGTTGATTGTTCTTCTATACTAATATATCTCAGCTGGATAACATTTCTCTCTACCATGTCTCTAACATAATGGTAAGGGATTTCAATGTGCTTTGATCTGTCATGGAACACTAGATTCACTAAAAGCTTTATACAACTCTAGTTATCACAGTAAATGATCGTGTGATCCAAGGATTGTCCAAACAATCCTACAAGAAGTTTTCTTAACCACACGGCTTCTCAAGCTCCCATAGATGTTGCAATGCTCTTAGCTTCAGTGGAACTTTGTGCAACTGAAGATTGGTATTCTTCTGTCATGGCATCTTTCCAAACTTGATGTAGGAAGGCTTCCTCAACACTAGAAGATTTTGACTTGATGATTTCACTCATAAGAGAAACATAGCTGGAATATCTATTTGGTCTCTTGCTTTTCCTGAAAGTTCATTTTGGAGCTGCATAATTTTCTGCCTCTTGAATCATTTTCCTTGCCCATATAGGTCTTTTATGACCCACGACAGGGTCTCTAGGCTCAATAGCAGAATTCATAGGTTCATTGAGGTTATTGTCTTCTATAGGTAAATTTGTCTCCCTCTGAATCTCAAAAGCATGATCCTCTTCCATATTTTGAGGAGAAACATCATCTATTTTATTAATGTCTTTAGATCTTTTGAATGCGACATCTTCTTCAAATATTATATCCCTGCTAAGCTCAATTAATTTGTCCTGGGATATATATTCTATAGGCTTTAGATGATTCATTGTAGCCAACAAATATTCCCTTCTTCCTTGAAGGTTCTAGTTTAGATCTTCTCTCTTTGGGTATGTGCATATAAATAGGACAACCAAATATTCTAAAATGACTTATGTTAGGCTTTATCCCCATGAATGCTTCTTTAGGGGTTTTGTTATCTAGAAGAGAGTGAGGACATCTATTTTGAATGTAAACAACACTACTAGAAGCTTCAGCCCAAAAGGAGGTATGAAGGTTTTGATCATGCATCATAGCTTTACCTGCTTCTACAATAGTCCTATTTTTCCTTTCTACCACCCCATTTTGTTGACAGTTGTAAGGAACAGTGTACTCCCTCTTAATCCCATCATTATTACAAAGTCTTTAAAGTTATCATAAATGTATTGCCCCCCATTATCTGACCTTAGGGTTTTGATTCTTTTGCCTGACATATTTTCTACTAGAGCCTTGAATTCCTTAAATCTCATTAGGACTTCATTAGACACTTTACATTTTAAAAAGTATATCCATGTTTTCATAGAGTAGTCATCTACAAAAATAACATAGTACAAAAATCCTCCTAAAGAGGTTACTGTCATAGGTCCATAGGTCCACATAAATCTGTATGAATGAGTTCAAGTACATTTTTAAATTTACTTTCAATGCTATGAAAGGTGCCCTTTGTGTTCTTTCCTAGAGCACATCCTTTGCATATTCCTTCATGATCTTGTTTTAGTTTAGGTAAACCTGTTACAATTTTCTCTATAGAAGTTAATGCACAGAAGTGAAGATGCCCTAACCTTCTATGTCATATCTCACTTGGAGTAGAAGATTCATGAATTAGGGCTTGCAAAGGACACGTGCAAAGTTTGTATAGGCATCCATGTCAAATTCCTATGGTGTGAGCTTTCTTTATATTTGAGTTCTTAGGCCATGCTAGAACTTTACGATCCATGAAGGTGATTTGGTATCCTTTGTCTTCTAGGGCTGAAATGGAAACCAGATTGCGCTTGATACCTGGTACAAACAATACATCAATCAGTTGAAGAGAGATGCCTGATTTTAGTTGAATAGTGCAAGTTTTGATTCCTTTCACGGGGTAGTTGGAATCATCTCCAATGGTGACTTCTTCATATAAATTCTCCTCTATACTGTCAAGATGTTCTTTGAATCCTGTTATATGACGAGATGCTCCATTGTCTATGACCCAAGTGTTAAGGCTGGTGGATACTTGGCTTGATAGGGCTGAGTAGAATACAAGTCTTTCAAAATCCTTATCCAAGCTCATCTTACTAACTTCTACTAGGGAGGCTTGAGGCTTGGACCTATCTGGACATTTCATTGCAAGGTGATCAAATTTGTCACACCTAAAGCATTGTACTTTAGACATGTCCCTCTTTCTTTTGAATGAGCGTCTGCCATGAGATTCCTTTCCTTTCTTCCGTTTGAAGTTGCCTTTCTTTCCTTTCTTATGAGCATTAGAATTTAAGACTTGGATCTCTTCATTAGAGGTACTTAACCCAATTCCTCTAGTGATCAACCTTGACTCTTCTTGAATGCAGTCAATTTTTGAACAATCAAACTTAGGAATTTTAGATCAAGCACTTATCCCTTGTATAAATGCTTCCCAAGATGTAGGTTGTCCATTGAGAGCCAACATCGTTAATTCCTTGATATCAATTAGGTGACCAATGGTGGATAGTTGATCTCTTAACTCAGTTATCCTCATGAAATAAGACATGATGGTTTCTCCTTTGTTCATCTTGACATGGTGGAGTTGTTGTTTTAGAGCAAGAGCCCTACTCGTATTGTTTATTTCATACATGCTCTATAGAGTTGTGAACATTTGATATATTGTATCTAATTTGGATATGATTGGCACTATGTGATCCTTCATTGCATCCACTAGAATCTTCATAGCCTTGTTGTTGTTGTTCGTCCATAGAAGTTTCTCATCATCTTTATCAGGTATAGGTATTGCCTTCTCCACAAATGTGTTCAATTCATGTTCTCTTAGAGCCATCATTATTCTGAGCTTCCAAGTAATGAAATTTGCAGCTCCTTCAAGTCGGTCATCAAATCTAACACCATTCACCATTTTTGCTTTAATACAAATTTAGAGAAATTTAATGGTGGTTAGATTGCCTCTTTTATTAATCTGATCGGATCTTCCTTATGCTAGCTCTGATACCATGTTAAAGTTTTGATCAGATTTAGAGGTTTATAGTATTTTTAATTTTTCTATATATATGTTGATCACAATATCTCTATAATTCTTTCTTGAATGTATATATATTAATATTAATGAAATATGAATATATATATAATCCTTAGAATTCTCAATATCAATATTAATGATAATATATATTTACTATTAAGTGATTGTAATACAAACCAAATATATATATATATATATATTGCTGCCGATATATGCTTGAATTGATAATTACAAATATCGATGAGTATTGTTGGGACTTGTTAAGCGCTTATTGATTTTGATACTTCTCAGGTCATATGGACCGAAGTTATATACTAATGGGAGGAGACATGTCTATGTAGGGACATGTCCTCATTGATCCCAAACTCAAGTTAATACACGCTAGTTTGCATGTTAATAACATCGATACTAATATCAATTCATTTGGTAATATAAAGCATGTTCGATACTCACTATCAAACCAGTTGATATTAATGCAATATTAAGATAATGTATCGGTATCATAATGTGCTATCTTTGATAGCACAGTATGGTATCAATACCGACATTGATTATATCGTTACTCATTATCGATGAATGTATAAATCAATATCAACAATGTAATCTGTATTAACAGCATAATTAACATTAACAACATAATTAATATTAATGGTATTAACAGCATGATTAATATCATGAACATGATTAATAATAGTTATATCAATCTCAATTACAATTATGTGTGTGTGTGTGTGTATAAATACATGATTAATAAATACTATTTATGAAATCGCTGGTGTTTTCCCCTAAATAAATGGTTTAATGCTTTGGAGTCAAAATAATATTATTTTGGTTAAATTAATTAATGGCATTGCTATTAATATTTATGTTTGAAATGGATTTTATATATGAATATTTAATTTCAATTTTCATTTTTTTTAAACACAACTTTTTTTTTTGTATTTAAGCATGTTGCAAGTTAGACATGATGGTGTCAAGCTCCAAATCAAGCTCTATCAACAAGTGGAGGCCATCTTGTTAAAGTTCTGACCTTGATTGGAAATATAGTGTAATGTAACAGATATCAGGGAATGTGATTTGCCTCTTATGCTCGAAGAAGCTTAATTAAGTATCAACTATGTCAAGTACCATATTGCATGCATCCCTTGCCACAACTCCAAAATGTGTGAAAAACCCACCAAAAAGGCAAAACAAGTGTTGTTGCACAATTCCCATTTTGCGATCTTCTAAGGCCTCATTTGGGCTCGTACAGACTCCTCTCCATATGCAATTTTTTGAAGATGCACATTTATTCATGTAGTTCACAGTGGTGGTGTTAGATTAAAATCATTCTAATCCAATATTGTACTTTCAGCACTTTAGTCTATTTTTGGTATTTGTAAAAGCATTGAAATCAAATTAATTTCACACTTTTAGCACTATAGCCTATTTTGGGTATGTGCAATCATTGAAATCCAAGTTCACTTTGCCCTTTCAACAAGTTGCAACAATAAATGCATTGAATATAAAGTGCCACAATCAAATTTGTTGAGGGTTCTTTGACTGAGTAATTGGTAGGGAGTGAATGGGTCATCCTAAGATCCGTCATTTAACTCAATACAATCATTCAACTTGGAAAGTAAATTTTGAAATGTTTTAACGAGTGTAAGGTATACCCCTTATATATTGGATCTTTTGTAAAACCGATAGATCCTAAAGAAAAGATGTTATGGCTCATTAAACATGCTTAAGCACTTCAATATTTACATAAATTATTTCTCTTGATTTTCATTTTAGCATTATAAAGTGTACAACACCTAAGGAGGCATTTGACAAACTTGCAAAATTGTACCTATCAAACTAATGAGATTATGTGTTTTCAAATAGATAATGCTCTAATGAGCCTGAATCCAATGATTTAAGACCACAACACAAAAATTATGGTATTGATTAAAAGGACATACAATTGATTCTCAACGTACTAAGCAAATTAGGTCCTAAATATGCTACATTCGTTTCTTAAGAAAGGCATATACCATGTCCATATTTTATTCATTTTCAAAAATGCTAATGCGTGAACAAGAAAAGTTAAATGCGATGGGTCCTCTCAAGTCATCCAAGTCACAAGCTTTGGAGGTTGGTCAACCAAAGAGACGGAAAGGGTCTAGCAAACTTGATAAAAAACAAAAGCTATCTAAGCACAAAACAAGAAAGGATAGAGCAAATCTTCATCTACTTCACAAGAAAACACACAATCCTTCTCTAAAGGGGATTTTTTGAAAAAGGAAAGGCCAAATTGTTTTTATTGTAAGAAAGTTGGTCATAATGAGCATCATTGTCATGCTAAATAGATTGATGATTTGGAACATCTTATCCGAAAGAATCACATGACTCTACCATCTTCCTATTCACAAGAATCATCTACTACTTCAAAATTACGTAAGGAGAAAGGAGGCACTAGCTGAATCGGTATACTTTGCTAAGCAGTGGATACTTGACTCTAGCACTTCACACCACATGGGTCCCAATCAAAAACAGTTTTCTTATTTGGAGCCTTATTCTCTGCCACGTTTGCTCATAGGTGATGACACAACAATAGATATTGTTGGAAGAGATTCAATTGACACAAATAGAGGTTCATTTAAGGATGGCCTTTGTGTACGTGATTAATATGCGAACCTTCTTTTTGTCATTAGATCACTCATCTCAAGAATGGAAAGATGGTTGAGCTCACTCCAGATTCAGTTACAATTCAAAATCTTGACGATAATGCCTTGATTACAACAGAGAAGGTCAACCATCAGTCTCAACTATATGCATTCTCCCATTTTGCACTTGACGCTCCATCTATTGCATTTTGACACGGAGAGAAAACTATGACATAAGTGGTTTGGCCATCTCACTATAACCATCTTCAATAGCTCAACTCACAAAATATGGTTACAAGTCTTCCTAATATCAACTTTTCAAATGGTGTGGTGTGCGTCTAGGTTGAGCCATGGGCAAACACCCAATGAAGAAATTTAACAAAGAGAAGACTTGGAGGATTTCACAAGTCCTCAAATTGGTTCACAATGATTTCATGAAACCTTCACATCCTTGTCTTTCAACAAAGCTCACTAAGTTCTCACATACATTGATGACTTTTCCAAATATAAATCGGTCTACTTCCTTCAACAAAAAGGTGTGAAATCTTTGACAACTTTCAAGAATTCAAGGCTCTTGCTAAAAGCAATAAGAAACACTCTTGTTAAGAAGCACTAAAAAACAATCTAAGAAGTATGTCAAGATTCTCTATACAAATAATGACCAAGAATATCTAAGAGATTTAAGCAATTTTTTACTTGTGTGGGGATCAATCTTCAACATAAAATTGCATATACACTGCAACAGAACAATGTTGCAAAACAAAAAAAACAAGTCCTTGAAGGAGATGACTAGTTGCGTTGATTTACATTTATTCTCACTCCTAAGTGGTGGGTCTAAGCCATTTACAGTGTTGTTCACATTCAAAATAAAATTCTAATGAGCATACGATTATACTGAAATTTTTACTTTTCAACTTAACAATCACGATAACATCAATTGCACAATATCAATAACAAAAACACACAATTTTCATGGAAACCCTTGTGGGAGAAAACCACACGAAAATATTGCTTATATAAAACTCTTTTACAAACTTCGTAGGCACCAACCCCCTCCTAAATGATTGATAGGTGCCAACCCACCAGATAACAATCCCCTCTTAAATGATTTGTACGCAACAACCCACTAGAGACACCAATCACCACAATTTATAGGTGCACAAACCCCTATTGCTAAGCACCAACTTAGCGAGAGACAGCAATCTCTCCTTTAAGAAGCACCAACCTCCAAAAAAATGTTCCACAATCTGAATGTTGCTTCTTCAACAGATATTGGACATTGCAGTCTCCTTCATATATTCACTCTATGATTCTCCTCTTCTCATCAACAATAATATAAATGTAATTGTATTTTCACATACTTGCAAATTCTTTCCATATATTATCCTTATCTTTTCACATATATATCCATTATAGATCTCTCATATATGTTTTATAAATCTGCCTCATAAGTCTGCTGAAATCTGCCTTATAAAGTCTTCAAAAATATGCTCATAGAGTCTTCATAAATCTGCTCATAAAGTCTTCATAAATCTGCTCATTAGTTAGAAATATATTACATTAAACTCTCTTACTTTTCATATCTCTCATTTGTTTCTTTTTATACTACAATAAACCTTTTCATCAAGAGAGATGGCCCTTCATAAGTCTGTAATATTCTTCATATCTATTTCTGCTCTGCAGTAACAAATCAGAATGATATAATATTTTTTTGCTTACCTTATTTGTCTTCACTCAGGTCTCAACTTCAATTTATATACCTATCATATCTCTTATAAAGAGAGGTATCTCTTTGAAAAGAGAGATCCATTTGAATGAGCATGACCTTTCATTATGCTAATCACTGCCTTAGCAGACTTATCCTTTTAATCACCATTGCTGAGATATAAGAATGACTTTTATGAATTGCTGCTGTCTTTTAAAAATTGTATTCAATGCCTCTTCTTAACAAAATATAATTGCCTCTCTCTGTGTTGGGATTCTTCTTCCCTACTTTTGTGCTCTTCTGCTGGGGTGGGTTGGTTCTTGTTTGAAGTGTTGTTGGGTGTGGATTGGTGTAAGCGTTATAAGGGGATGGACTTTGATGTGTTTGCCCCCTTCCCCTTCCTCTCGCTTTGCCGGTTCCTTTCTATCCTGCTTTTTCGTTTTTTGACAGGTGCTTGGTTCATGGTTGCAGTGTTGGTGGTTGTGGAAAGTTGGGGGGTTTTCAAAGGTTGGGCTTTATTGTGCTCTTCGCCTTCCCCCTCCTCTCTCTGCTCTAGGAGTTCTTTGCCTTGTCAGTTCTTTTTGGTGCAGGTGGTAGTTGGTTCCAAGGTGCAGTGCTCATGGTGGAGTTTGGGGGTGGGTGTTTTAAGTGGTTGAGCATTGATGCTCTCTTCCCCTCTAGCTGTGCTAGGTTCCTTATGCTATGCTGGTGGCTTCTTTCTTGATTACAGTTCCTATTGAGGTGGAGGGAACTCCTATGGAGGTGGAAATCTGTGTGGCTAAGAAGTTGTGTTTGCTCCTTGGTCTTCTTTCTCTTGTCTTTCTTGTTGTGATGGCAATGGCTTCTACTGAGGTGGAGTGCAAAGGTGCAAGTGAAGACTATATCGGGGGTTTTTGTTCTTTGTTGAAGGTTGGGGGATCCTTTCAAACCCCTTGTTTGTATCCTTCCTGGTTGGTTATTTGGCCATTGGGTGTCTTTTGGTAGATGTTTGTATTTTTGGTTATGGGTTGTATCAGGTTATGGGACCCTGTCAAAACCTTTCCAAGGTTGAGGGAGCCTTTCAAAACCCTATGTAATTGTTTGGGGACTAAGGCCCATTGTGTGTGTAGTTGGAGCTTTTTTTGTTTTTATCCTTTTGGCTGCTGATGATTCGTTGTAGGTAGGGCTGTTGCTGATTGATGCCTCTTCTTTGCAGCCATTTCTATGCGGGTTCCAGATCTTATCAAAATCTGCCTATAAAGGGTTTTGGTCCCTTCAAAACCTATTTAATCCTTAATCAAAAACAAAATATAATTGCTGGACTTATTAACATTATTTACTGCCTTCTCATATAATTTTAACACTACTTGTTTCTCTAATTGCTGCTAATTATTTCTCTAATCACTGCTTTGAAGATTTAATTGTTGCCTTTAATAATTTATCTTCATGTTAGAAATCTATACCTTGATATGACAATCAACATATTTATACTTGTCTTTTTCATAGGTGCCAATGTGAGTTGAGGTCAGCCCAATTTGAGAATAATGAAAATATTCTTGTATGTGCCAATACAATTCTGGCTATCCTTGAATGGGTCGACCATATAACACTTTAACTTTTATTTTGCCTTCACCAATAAACAAAGACTTACATTTCACCACTCCATATCTTGAATGACATTGGCAATTTTGCATAGGAGTTATACATGAAGTCAACCAACTCTATTGCCTTTTTGATGATGCGATTTATGGACTTCACCTATAAGAATTTCAATTATCATAAAAACTTTCCTTTGACATCAATGACAGCAATATGAAATTTCTTCCTGACATCAATGACAACAATATGGCTACAACATTTCCAATAGTATCCCCCTTTGTCATTGATGTCAACCTTGCAATCAAACTGTCTGTGAATATGGTATTAACATAATGCTCCCCTATCTCTATCCCTCTCCCTTTATCCAACTCTCCCACTTTGACATCAATGGCAAAGGGATGCCCGATACTTTCACAAAGAATCCCTCCCCTTTCTGTAAAAATTCCTCTTGACATCCATAGTGCCCCTCCTATTTGTAGTATTCTGATGTGTTTATGCTGATTCTAGTTTGGCTTTGTGCCCTTTGGATGTTTCATCTGTTGCTTATTGCCATTGGATGTTTATTTTATGTTTCACTTTTATATGTGCTGTGTGATTGTAATGACCCAATAATGAGTATGGATCGCTCCTTGGTGATTTTGATTGGGTTATGGCATTGAGATGTGTGCATATTTCCTTGAGCCTGGCTGTGAGAATATAGGTGTTGTGGCTGATTATTCTCTTGAAATTGATGAGATGTGATATTTTACCTAATTGGATGCTAAATCTACTGATATTGGTGTATTGGTTAGATTTGGATTAATTGTGATTTTGGCATTATGACACATATTGAGATAGATCGATATGGCGAGATTGTATTGTCATAATTTGAGATGCAAATGCAACTATTGAAATATCAATGTTAATATGGAAATGTAATGTGAAACCGATTAATTATTAAATGAAGCAAAGTCGTGTGTAATGACATTAAATGTTAAACTATATAGTTAGAGATACATGTTAGATTCAGTAATTTATTATGATGTTGACCCCGTTTCAAGAATATTTATATGCTCATTTTTGTAGTGAAATGATATTGATGTCGCTACTTAATGCAATTAATTTGATGAAATTATTATTATTGTGATTTAATTGATGATTAAATGTTGATATCATATCATTTGAATATATGAGAATGCATAGGATTTTAAAATTCCCTTCCAACGACTCTAGTTACTTCGATTATTTATATATATGTATGAGCAAGTACACTTGATGTGTGTATGTTTTAGTGACTACAAGTACACGACATCAACTCCACCTAGCTCCACAGGTTTGAGCACGCCCATATCCCCAACAATGGTTACAAAAGATAGCACACTGGCCATTAATGTTACCTAGCCATAGCCATCCTTCCTAATTTGGGCGATTTCCTTAATTATGTGTGTTTACACCTCTGGTTACCATATTGGTAATGTTTGGTTACCCCAAAACATATTTGTGTTAAAGACCCGTAATGAGTATTTGCGCATGGTTAGTCATGTGAAAAGTTGTCTTTTTAATGCATATATTAATGATATTTTAATATTGTTGAAGTAATTTAATATTTGAATGTGAAATATGCCATATATGTATTTGATTTAGTGGTAGTTGCATGATTTTAGCTTAGGGTCATTTTAGGGTTAATTGGATATTTGGATTTTAAATTGATTTAATATTATTTTATTCCCTACTTAAAAAGTGAGTTTATATTGTAAAATTAAAACTCTTTTTAAAGCATTTAGTCTAATTTCTTCATTTTTGCTCTCAAAACACTAGTGATTTTGGATTGATGATTTTGGGAGATTTCTTGGGTGGCTTTTTATGGGTGATGGTGTTAGAAAGTAAAGTCCACCAAGATAACTGAGAGGGGGGGGGTGAATCAGTTATCAGATAATTATAACTTTTATCATCTTCAACAGCATTAAACCATATAAGCAATATAATTACCAACCATAGAAAAATATTCATACACAATAACACAATGACACAAGATATGTTGACTAGGGAACCTCTTGATCAAAGAGTAAACCCCGGTGGGAATGATGCCCACAAAAGATGCACTAATATGAATATTCCTTGTGAAAGGATGGACTCTGTTAGGAGTCTTATGAAATACATTCAGCACATATGAATCCCTGTTAGGAGATTTTGAATCCCTGTTAAAAGATTCTAACCCTGTTAAGAGTTATGGAAGACAGAAGGACCCACTGCCCAAACAACTTTAGGTTAAGATCACTGAACACACTGTCCAAATAATCTTTGCATTACTCAACAAAATAATATGTTACCTCTTCTCTGACTATGCCAAACCGCACTCACTGTTACATCAGATCTCAATTTCAGATCTTTGTACCTCGCATGTCTTCCTTCACAAATTCGCTTTCATACTTAGCTCTTTTCTTCACTTCATGCATATAGCATCACACACAACCACTCTCAACCATATCACAACAACATTACAACAAGGAAATACATTCCTTCCTTTATACCACACTCAAATAATTACAAATGAGTCGGCATACAATTACAACATAAAACTTTCCACATGCTACACCAAAATTACACAAAACTATCGGCTTCCAAATACAATAAATCTTCATTTGTGCAACCTCGAAGTCTGCGATGTCATCCACATCACTATCAATGTGTCTTCAACTTCCCTTTAACTGCGCAAAACCAGATTCCATCCCGATTAGGAGATATCATCCGATTTCCACAAACTGCTACTTAGAAACACTGCCTGAATACTGCTTCCACCAAAATGCTCATAACTTCCATGAATAAATGAATTAATGTCTACGCTCTTAACCATAGACATATAACATATCAAAGAGTATATCCTCAACATCACATAGCTCCAACTGCAATAACCCACGTGCGCTAATCCAAACTCTGTCTGCTTCTCTGCAAGTCTTTGGTAAATCACTGTGTTGACATCAATGACAATCATAGTCATGAATGCAACAACTGCTAGAGAATGGCTGCCAAACATTTAGCATTCATTCCTAACAATCTCCCCCATTGGCATTGATGGCAACATAGATGAAAAACATCCAATGTTCCAAAAACCTAATACTGCAACACTGCTTCTTCAAATCCTCTTCATCAATCAAATCTTGCTTCATTATCCTATTCAGTTTTCTCCAACAGATGTTTCAGATGGTTTTTCATGTATACTTCTCCCCCATTGACATCAATGACAGAAATTTCATCACTATGTCAACAACAACTCCAATGTCAAAAGACACTATTCAAAAAATACATTCACTAGAGTCCTCATGACTCAGCTCAGATACACATACTCCCCCATAGAGGAAGTACCAACATCCAGTCCAGAAGAAAGATAAGGCTCATATACCACTGGACAGATGCAACCAACTGCATCACTTTTCAAAAGTAGGCTGGGGCATAACCCCAAGCATACCTCTCAGATACTCAAATGTATCATTAGGCAAAGGCTTTGTGAATATATCTGCTATCTACTCCTTTGTACTTATGTACTCAAGTCTGACTTCTTTCTCAGCAACTTTCTCTCTTACAACATGATACTTAATCTCTATATGCTTTGTCTTAGAATGTAATACAGGATTCTTAGACATACTAACTGTGCTGGTGTTGTCACAATGTATGACAACAGGTTCAACAAATTTTATTCCAATATCCTTCAGCATTTGCTTCATCCAAATTATTTGGTTACAATTGTTTGCTGCTGCTACATATTCTGCTTCTGTTGTGCTTTGTGAGATACAATTCTGCTTCTTGCTTAGCCAAGAAACTAATCTTCCTCCAAGGAAAAATGCTCCACCACTGGTGCTTTTCTTATTATCAACACTGCCTCCCCAATCAGCATCTGTATATGCACATAGGGTAAAATCATCAGATTTTTCATACCATAATCCATAGTCCATTGTGCCTCTTAAATATCTCAGTATCCTCTTTACTGCTGCATAATGTGATTCTCTAGGTTCAGCTTGAAATCTTGCTACAATTCCAACTAAATGTGCTATATCAGGTCTTGTATGAGTCAAATACTGCAATCCTCCAATCATAGATCTGTATTTCTTATGTTCCATTGCAAGAGTCTCATCTGTGCTAGATAGCTTATGTCCAGTCACCATGGGTGTTCCAACTGGTTTACAATTCTCCATTCCAAATCTTTTCAACAAGTCATTTAGGTACTTTGTCTGACTTACAAAGATACCATTATTGTTTTGTGTTATCTGTAATCCCAAAAAGTATTTCATTTCACCAATCATACTCATTTCAAATTCAGTCTTCATTTCATCAACAAATTTGTCACTAGCTTCATCTTCTCCAAAAATAATGTCATCAACAAAAATAACTATAATCAACAAACCATTTTCAATTTCTTTTGTGTACAGATTGCTATCAGCTGTTCCTTTTGTAAATCCCAAGTTTAACAAATACTTATCCAATCTTGCATACCAAGTTCTAGGTGCTTGTTTAAGTCCATATAAAGCTTTCTTCAGTTTACATACCATGTCTCCTTCTTGAGTCAAAGGAAAACCTTCAGGCTACTCAATGTAGACTTCTTCCAATTCTCCATTCAGAAATGTTGACTTCACATCCATCTAATATACTTTGAATTTCTTGTAAGCTGCATAAGCCAAAAACATTCTTACTGTTTCAATTCTTGCAACAGGTGCACAGGTTTCTTCATAGTCAATTCCTTCTTGTTGCGAGTAACCCTTACATACCAATCTTGCTTTGTTTTTTACTACTTCTCCTTGTTCATTCATCTTGTTTCTGAATACCCATTTAATTCCAATAACATTCTTGTCTTTAGGTCTAGGGACCAATTCCCATGTCTTGTTCTTTTCAATCTGATCTAGTTCTTCTTTCATAGCATTAGTCCAACTTTCATCTTCACAAGCTTCATTAGTAGTCTTAGGTTCAATTTGAGAAATCAAACATAACTGTTCTTGTACCTTATTTCGAGTTAGAACTCCTCTTTTGATGCTTCCAATAATTTGTCCAATAGGATGATTTCTTAACAAACTCTTGCTAGGTGTCACTGTCTCAAATCTCACTTCAAATGTAGGTTCTTCAATGACTTCACTGTGGCTTTCATTCAACAAATCACTATCAGTTTCATAAAATAATTCAGTAGATCCAGTGTTAGGTTTAGGATGAGCTTCTTCATCTGATTCATAATCAAGCATTCTTTCCTGAATTTTGAACTTTTCATCAACTTTAACATTTGTGCTTTCAACAATAGTCTTAGTTCTTTTATTGTAACATCTATAGGCTTTGTTTTTCAAAGAATATCCAAAAAATATACCTTCATCACTTCTAGGATCAAACTTTCCAATATCATCATCTCTCTTTATATAACATTTGCTTCCAAAAATTCTAAAATACTTAACTGAGGGTGCATGTCCAAACCATAATTCATAAGATGTCTTGTCTGTGTCTGCTCTGATTTGTACTCTGTTCATTGTATACACTACTGTGTTCACTGCTTCTCTCCAGAATATCTTCGCCAAATTATTCTCAAATAACATAGCTCTTGCTGCTTCATTCACTGATCTGTTTCTTCTTTCTGCAATGCCATTTTGTTCAGGTGTTCTAGGGGCTGAATATTGTCTCTTAATGTCATTATCTTCACAAAAGGTGTCAAACTCTCTAGAAGTAAATTCTCCACCTCTATCAGATCTCAAACATTTAATCTTCATTCCAGATTCATTCTCAACTTTATTCTTAACAATTTTAAACTTATCAAATGTTTCAAATTTTTCTTTAAGAAATGCAATCCACATCATTCTTGTAAAATCATCAACAAGAATCATAAAATACCTTTCTCCATAGAATCCTCTAGTCCTGGTAGGACCGCTCAAATCTGTATGAACAATCTCCAACTTTTCTGTAGATGTAAACTTCTTACTAGGAAAAGAACTTCTCTTCTGTTTAGCCATTACACATTCTTTGCAAATCATGTTAGTAGGCTTCATAATTTTAGGCAAATCTCTTACTGCAAGTGTAGTACTTACTTTCACAATGTTTTCAAAGTTTATATGACAAAACCTTCTATGCCATAACCAACAGTCATCAATCTTAGTAATCAAACATGTCATCTCAGTAGGATTCAACTGAAATACATTACCTCTGGTTCTAGATCCAGTTCCAATCATATTTCCATCTTTATCCTTTATCACACAAGTTTTCTCAGTAAACCAAACATGATATCCCTTATCAACTAACTGTCCAACACTCAAAAGATTATGTTTTAATCCATCAACAAAATAAACATCATCAGTATTAGTCTTTCCATCAAGAGTAATAGATCCTATACCTTTAATCAAACAAGGTGCATTGTTTCCAACTCTAACAACTCCTCCATCATATTCATTAAACTTTATGAACTTTTTCATGTCTCCAGTCATATGATGTGAATAACCACTGTCTATAATCCAATCAATTTTCTTTTCAACTTGAGAAACTAAGGCTTTTTCTTCCTTAACATCAGTTTCAAGATTCTCTTCTTTATTTGCTACAAATCCTATGTCATCATTATTCTCAATATCACTTTCACTTAAAGTTCTTTCTATACTAGCTTCAAGATCTTCATCATTAGCATAATAACATTCCTTAGATCTTCTAGGTTTGAAATTGTTTCTGTACTTTTTAACTTTCTTAGGATATTTAGATGCAAAATGACCATATTCTTGACAAGTCCAACATTTAAATATTTTCTTACCGTCTGGTTCTCTTTTCACAAGCAAGGCAATACCTTCTTCAATCTTCTTGTCTTCTTCATTTCTAGATTTGCGGCTGCCAACATAATCTCCGCTCACACTGATGCTTCTTGACAAAGTAGGGCGAACACTAAGAGCACTGAATGCTGTCTCCATTCTAGGTAAGTCTCCTAATAATCTCAGGTTCATTTCTGCTGCTTCCAATCTTCCAAGAAGAGTCTCTCTTGTAAAGTTTGTTGTACAAGGTATAACTTGTTCAATCATCTGTGTTGTCTGCTTAAATATAGGAGTCAATGTCCTCAGAATTTTCCATATCACTTCATTCTCTATCTTTGTTCCTCCACAAGATTTTATACCTGTAATAATTTCTGAAATTCTACCAATATAGCTTCTAATAGATTCATCTTCCAACATTCTTATATCTTCAAATGCACATATCCAATTATGTAATCTAACTCTTTTTGCATGTTCATCACCTTCAAAAGTAGAGTGTAAAGCATTCCAAATTTCATGAGATTTTTTCAAATATTTTACCTGACTATACTCATTCTTTGGAAGGGTTGTCAAAAGTGCTTCTCTTGCAAGTATGTTACACATGAATAGGTCTCTCTCATCAGCAGTACATGTTTCAAGATTGTCCTCTTCAATGATAGTCTTATCATTCTTTGTAATCAACCAATAACCTAGTCCTAAACACAGTATGTGTGTCTTCATCTTTTCTTTCCAGCTGTCAAAATTTACTCCATCAAACTTAGGGCTTTCTTTCCTGAAATTCGCCATGGATCTCCTTAAGCTGTTAAACTTCTTTTTCAAGGACCTGCCGCTCTGATACCAATTGTTAGCAAGTAAAGTCCACCAAGATAACTGAGAGGGGGGGGGGGTGAATCAGTTATCAGATAATTATAACTTTTATCATCTTCAACACCATTAAACCATATAAGCAATATAATTACCAACCATAGAAAGTTATTCATACACAATAACACAATGACACAAGATATGTTGACTAGGGAACCTCTTGATCAAAGAGTAAACCCCGGTGGGAATGATGCCCACAAAAGATGCACTAATATGAATATTCCTTGTGAAAGGATGGACTCTGTTAGGAGTCTTATGAAATACATTAAGTACATATGAATCCCTGTTAGGAGATTTTGAATCCCTGTTAAAAGATTCTAACCCTATTAAGAGTTATGGAAGACAGAAGGACCCACTGCCCAAACAGCTTCAGGTTAAGATCACTGAACACACTGTCCAAATAATCTTTGCATTACTCAACAGAATAATATGTTACCTCTTCTCTGACTGTGCCAAACTGCACTCACTATTACATCAGATCTCAATTTCAAATCTCTACACCTCACGTCTTCCTTCACAAATTCGCTTTCATACTTAGCTCTTTTCTTCACTTCATGCATACAGCATCACACACAACCACTCTCAACCATATCACAACAAGAAAATACATTCCTTCCTTTATACCACACTCAAATAATTACAAATGAGTCGGCATACAATTACAACATAAAACTTTCCACAGGCTACACCAAAATTACACAAAACTGTCGGCTTCCAAATACAATAAATCTTCATTTGTGCAACCTCGAAGTCTGCGCTGTCATCCACGTCACTATCAATGTGTCTTCAACTTCCCTTTAACTGCGCAAAACCAGATTCCATCCCGATTAGGAGATATCATCCGATTTCCACAAACCGCTACTCAGGAACACTGCCTGAATACTGCTTCCACCAAAATGCTCATAACTTCCATGAATAAATGAATTACTGTCTGCGCTCTTAACCATAGACATATAACATATCAAAGAGTATATCCTCAACATCGCATAGCTCCAACTACAATAACCCACGTGCGCTAATCCAAACTCTGTCTGCTTCTCTGCAAGTCTTCGGTAAATCACTGTGTTGACATCAATGACAATCATAGTCATGAATGCAACAACAACTGCTACAAAATGGCTGCCAAACATTTAGCATTCATTCCTAACAGATGGCTCGTTGGAATTGCCTTGAAGAATGCTTCTTGCTACTCTGTTTTTATGCTCTCATTTTTGGTATGTGGAATTTGACCTCCATTTGAAGTTCTTGGTAACTTTAGAACATATTTTCTTTTAAAATAAAATCATTCCATTGCTTAATTTAAAAGATCCCAATTTTGGATTTAAACATAGTTATATGAAATGATATGCTGCCCAAATTTTAATCGATGGGTGATATGGCAATTTTATTGCATTTTTTTAATGTTGTGCTAATGGGATTTCCTAGACTTTTTTGTGAAGTTCAAAATTTTGAGCTCTTGGACGTCCATCAATGTTGGATGGCCTCCATAACTAGTTTTTGTATCATTTTGGCATTTTGTGAAAAGTGGAATTTGATGGTCCTAACATAATATTCTATTGTGGAGTCACGACTTTATATATAAAATTTTCATTATGGGATCAAATTGGATCCATTCTCTTCGCATGATGGCCAATGGAGTATATCATGGCTTTGTGTGAAATGGCTATTGTAATTGTGAGTAAATGTGAAAATGGAAGTTCATTTTGGCAATAGTGTTGTTCCAATGATATTTTGAAACATGTGATTATTGCCAAGTGAATTGTGGCATTGTGTTTTGTTTCGATTCCTCATTCAGTCGAATGGGATGAGCTTAGGTCTACGTACTAGAGTGGGTCTAAGAAGTGGCTCCCAACATGCCCCTGGCCCAAAGAGGCTTGTAGGCTTGCTCATGGTGTGGGGAGTCTCTTAATCAAGTGTTAACATAATTAAAACTTGAGTGGGTTAAACACTAATAATATAATTGGATTCCTCAAGCATGCCATAAGCGCTATTGCGAGGCCATGGATGACTTGAGAAGGCGTGCCTACACATGGGGTGCATGGGGACTTGTCCAAAGAGACCTACCCGCTAATGTGACACCAGTTCTTGCTTGATTGTCATTCTCATTCGTATGAGAGAATGCTTGGTTTAGTGTGGTGCATCCTCGCAAGCACACATGATGACACTCTCTACACTTAGCACTCTAGTATCTAGGGCATCATAGATTGAGTAGTACCCATGGATTTATTGTTGCCTAAGCATTTTGGTTATTGCGTTTTGACATGTCGTATGGCAATTTTGGTGTTGCTCTTGTTGGTGCCTCCTTGTCCTTACTGTTTCCAATTGAGGGCATGTCCTTTTATGATGATTATTGTTGTTGGGCACCTTTCCTTCTTATTGTTGCTCTACGATAATGGTGATGTGTTGGTGTTAGCATCTCTTTGATCATAAGCATTATGATTCATGTTTAGGATGGGGTATTCATGTTGAGTGTTTACTCCAAGTTGGCATTTGTGTAACCCTTATCCCCATGTGGCTATCTTTTATAACTATTTGGGTCGTCTGACTCTCTCTACGAGCACGATGGGATGGACCTAAGGGTTCCACATAGTCGAGTGGCATTGCAAAACTGTCATTGGAGACCGGTGGACTTGGATTTGTAGATTGGTTTTGAGAGTGCATCTCTCATCTTCTCCCTTATACTTATTGCTCTTCATTTCATGCCATGATGTAAGAAATGTAATTGACTCAAAAGATTTGTATATTGTAAATTGTATTATTGGACACTCCATGAGGAGATTGATGTTATCGGGTATTACTGACATGTATTTGTATTGGTTTGGTGTGTCGGTGTTGGTATCCAACACATCCTTTTTCTTAGCTATCATTATGAGCTCATGTTGTATCTTGATTTCCTTCTTAGGAACATTTGGTTTGATGCTCTAAAATGAACCTAGTAGAGATTATTATTGTATCAGAAAATTTACCTAGTCATCTCCTTGTTTGGTCACACTTCTTGATCGGTTTAGTGAAGATTTGGGATACTTGGAGCCAATTTAGGCTCATCCAAGATAACCCAATGGGCATCCCATAGGGTCCAATTGGGGTTTCTAGATGAATCAGACTCCATTGTGTTCAAAATGTTTAGTTTAGGGAAGTGTAGGGGGTTCTAGAAGTGCTTACAAGATCACTTATCTTCCCTGAATGGAAGCGCCCTTCTAGTGAACAGAAGCACCTTTCTTCCCTAAACAAAGGTGCCCTTCCTCTGCAAAAGCGCCCTTCTATTCCTAAAATATACAGTTCAATCTGGAGAGGAATCTGGGAGCTCAAAGCATTTGTTTGACTCTATTCTAGTTGTGTTGCGAAGCTAAGAGAGTCATGGAACCCTTGGAGGAGGTTTAGGAAGGTTTAAAGTCACTTTGGATGGTGGTTGAGGAGTCAAAGTACAAGTCAGTTCTTGACGAAGCTCATCTGTGATGCCTAAAACCTAGGACATGATCTAGTTTTCCAAGTTAAAAATTTGAACCTTCAAGAAAGGTCTTGGGTGACTTAAAACCACCCCATATATAATTCCTAAGGTGTTAGAAGGCCTTTCTCTTTGGTTGGATAGGGTTTGCGGTTTTCATCTTCTACTTGTGCAATGCTCTTAGCAACAATTTGACCTAGTCTTGAGATTGAGCTTCAAAACTTTGCATATTGCATGTGAATGACTTTAATGTTTAAAAACAAAAATTATTCCATGCTATTTTATGTTTGTTTAGCTCTTATCCTTGAGGGTTCCTTGGCGGGGCATTACAACATCAATAGCATTATTTTCCTTTTTTAATAACTTTCTCCCCTTGTCTAAATTCAATGGCAATGAGATGTTCATTATACTTCCACCTACAAACAAATCATAGGAAAAATCTCCTTATACTCTAATATTCCATGTGACTTCATCTATTGAGTTGTCTTCTACATGGAGCTAAAATACAATGATTAGCTCCCCTTGATTCGTACATCCCGTTATGAATTTAGAGATACCTCTAGTGTATGAAGTGTGGTTTGCACAAGTATAGATTTCTCCTTCTCTTGGTCTTGCTTTCTCTTCCAAACTTTTGAAGGTTTTTGCTTTTGTTTGCCCATGGTTTCCTTTTTCTTGTTTTGTTTAGGTTCTATAAGATAACTTCAACAAAATCTTGTTTTATGCCATAGTTGTTGCATTTGTAGCAAATGACATTATAATCTATTAATGGAGCAAATGAGTTATATTTCCTATTTGTCCACCCATAAGAACTTCTAATTTCGTTCCAACAATAATTATATCTCACATGTGCTCTACAGTCTCTTGCTTGATGACCAAAGTGATTACAAGAAAAGCAATAACCATAAAAAGAATGTCGAAGCCTGATCATACTTGGCTGTCTTGGAGGGAAGGACTTACTGAATCTATCCTTGTTAACTCTTGTAGAAGTGCTTGGAACTTTATTTTCCTTCTTGCTACTTTTACTTTTGATAGGGCCTTTTAGGGTTTCAACATAACTCTTTGGTTCTTCTTCATTTGACTTCAGTACCTCTTTGGAGTCTTCCTTGTTGGCCGTTTGTTTTTCTTCATATCCAAGGTCAGTCTTTATAGATGGTGACCTCTATTCATTTAATATATCATCCAAAATCTCAATACTCTTTTCAAAATTGAGGGTCATGTTTAGCTTAGCCATTGTTGTTTCTAACTCTTTCCTCAAAGAAACAAATTTTGGATTCAAACCTCTCACATTCTTCTTTATTTTTCAAAAAACTAAAATAGAAAACAAATTAAATATTTTCAAAATTATACTTTTTGAAAAGCTTGCAATAAAGGCTGCATACTTTCAAAACGAAATTTATAAATGACTTCATTTGATTGCCCAAAAGGTAAAGAAAAGGTATTTTTCATTAGCATTTCGTTAAATGCAGAGGAGATTCCCTTGCAGGTATGATTTCAGACTAGAAGGGTTCTATCCAAGGATGTTAAATCTAAAGGGGTCTAATCTAATGCTCTTCAATTAAAAACCCTTTACATGAAACCCCTCAAGGGCTTAAATCATTAACTTTTCTATTAAAAATGTGATTTTAGGAAAAAATGAAGATCTCAAAGAAGTGGGACACACTAGTGTGGTAGCAACCATTTCTATGCTCAAAGTTATTGGGAAGATGGTCAACAAACAAAAGAATAAGCTATTATCTCCTACACTTTAGGCTCTGCAAGACCTAGCGTGTCGCCCTATTAACATGCCAAATTCTATATGGATACTATAGGCTCATCACAATGTGCAGAAAATAACATACTCATACAAACATGGCAAGGACTCACAAGATTCCCCAAATCATCAATGCATTCCTTGTATGTACCCTTAATGCTCAAGTATGAATATGATAAATTACAAAAAAAAATTATTCATGTAATGGTTTTTCATTCGTAAATGAATGTCTGGAATAGAAGGAATTTCTCTAACTAGACAGTGTATACTTTAAGAAAACATAGTCAAAATAATTCTATTAATATGTCGTAACCACAACCCTTCAAGTGTTTCAAAAAATAAAGCATTGCCTTACAGTGATTGTTATTGCCTTTGAATAACATGAACCTACAAATGTAATTTGATTACAAAATTCTACTTGTAAAAATGGAAGCTTAGACCCAGAAAATTAAATATTGCAGCACAAATTAGCTGTGAATAAATAACAAAGAAAGTAAAATAGAATAACAAAATAACGCACAAGGCAGATTTACATGGTAAAACCTTGAGAATATGCCAAAGAAACATCCACAGGGCAAGGTATTAGTATTCTTATTGCTCAGAGAAAACAATTACAATCTTCACAGCTGTTTCCATTACAATTACAATAACAATGCCTTCAAGGCAACAATGATAATATAGCATATCTTCAAGATAACAACCACCATCAAACTTAGAAAAAAACTTATTTTTTTCAAGAAATTAAAAATTCTCTTAGGGAAAAAAAATGTTGTTCTAAAAGATAAGATCTGTTTTATTGTTTATTTTAGAAAACAGTTTTTTTCTCCTTCAGAGAGAATTTCTATTTTCTTGAAAGAAAATAATTGTTTTTCCTAAAGTTGATGGCCGTTGTTATCTTGAAGATATTCTAGATATATGTATTTCCTTGAAGGCAAAATTATTGTAATTATGATAGCAACAACAGCTGTGAAGATTGTACTTATTTTGTCTGAGCAATAAGAATACTGATAAGATTTGTTTTATCCTTTATTGTGTCACTATCCAACACTACTTAATAATCACTTTCCTAATACAGTAGCCCCACTTGCTTCCTACAAAGATTTCTCACCCTCCTTGAAAATATACTAACTAGAACAGAAAATTTTAAAACAAATGTACAAGAAAATATTTCTACCCTCCTTGACGGTGTACTTCTCTTCAAGAATAGACAATACAAACAACAGAGACAACAATGCAAATCAAACCACCATTCATATAAATCAACCAAAAGTTTATATCGTTACAAATTGCATAGAAAATATTGAATATTTTGTTTTTCCTACAAAAAAAACTCTAGTATACAATACAGAGGTTTTTTGTTCCTCATGAATCCAACCTCTACTAATGAAGAAATTCATCCCTTTTATAGAAGAGACTACAAAAACAACCTCTCTAGATGTGTGACACGAGTCAATCAGGAGCAACAAGATGATTCGCAAACAAAACCACCCAAAGCTGGAATAAAAACCCTGCATAGGGAAATCACGATTATGTTCTGGCCATTGCAATTTTTTGTTAGAGAAAATCACATTTTATCCTCTCACACCAACAACCACCAAATCTTATCATGCAAGCCAAGAGAATTTTCAAGAAATCTATTAGAACAATAACTAGGAGGTTGTTTAAGAGACATCAGGACTTGAAAACCTAATTGCTCCATTAATGATTGTGTGAGTCATCGTCTTCTTCTTCTTCACTGCTAACAGTGGAAAGAAATGTGTGCTTTTGCAGTGAATAGACACTTCTAGTCAATAAAAATCTGATTGGAAGTTTATAGGATCAGACTGAATCATTAATATCACTCCAAGACAAGCAAAAATGTTAGCAGGAACAAACTGGGGAAAACAAGAGAGTCGAGACTTGAAATGAACCTATTTTATATCACATTTTCCCATAGTTCACGAATTCACAATCTTTGTGACTTTAGAACCCACTCCCTTTCTTTTTCTTTTCTTTCATTCTCATCCCTTCTCTTTGGGTTTTCTTCAGCACGTCATACTTTTGATAAACTCAAAAGCCCGTGTTGTATTTCACAAAGTTTGCGACCTCGCAAACTTTGCAACATGAGAAACTTCATCAATTTATTCATTGTATCTTTCTTTCTTTCTTCTCATCATTGCACTTTTTGCAACCTAGTGAACCATATTGCACTTTTGCAAAGTTTGCAAAATTGCAAACTTTGTGATATCATGAACAAAGCAACTCTTTAAACCTTTGAACAACTTCTTTCACTTTCCTTGGTCACTTTGTCACACTTTTTGTGACATTTTCAACTGTGTCAAACTTTACAAAGTTCATTAAATCACAAACTCTGCAACGTGTTGTACTTTGATACTTTCCTTTGCCAAGGTTTCACAAGGTTCGTGAACCCACAAACTTTGCAACTTTTGCACCTATCTTAGTCAAAACTCTTAGAAAATGACAGTGGGCCCTCAAACATAGAAATATTTGATTTTTTAGAACATTAACTTACTCTAGGAATGTGGGATTGGAAAAAGGCAACCTTCAAGCAAAATTTGACTAAGGAAATACCCATTAGGCAATAACAACAAAGCGGGGGAGTACCTAAGAATTTTTTTGCAATTTGAGGCATGTAAAATAGGGCTCCAACATATGCCATGCAAGATTCTTCAAGCATCTTATGTCCTTTTCCTGGCCTCCACTCCTATGCCTGTTGTCCTCTTCTACTTCCTAATTGTAAGTTTGTCTCTCTATTGTCCTCTTCTTTCTACCAAATATTCTTCTGAAGCAAGAATTGAGAGGTTCACAAATTTCATATCTTCTCTCTGCCCTCCCTTGCACCAGAAATAACCCTCCTGGAAGAAGAATGCATAACCTAGATGGCAGAAGTTTCAATCATAGGGTTAAATCTCTGCAAGAAAACATATAAATAAGCAAATCAAACACAGTAAATACATCACTAAGAGATGATGAGCACGAGTTCACCATTAAAAAGGGGAAAAGCGTCGGAGCAAACAATCTGTCCCCTTTCGACTGACCTCAGGCAACGCTGTAGGAGCTAATAGAAAAGTGAAAAGAATTAAAACTACAACTTGGAAGATTTCTTCACATAAACAAAAGTTCCGATAGGAAGGCTAATGAGTGGAAAATTAAATCTGGTTTAGAAGAGGCACGTATAAAATAGCTGCAAAAGCGAAATGTCGATGTACCATTTTCAAGATGCGACTTGCCGTTGTTAAGCTTGAAATAAATTTTCTTTGAAGTATCCTATTGAGAGTCGAATTTGGAATTTTATATTTTATCATTCTGAATGATCCAAAATTTTGATGTTCAAAATACTTACAGGGGTTTCTCCAAATACCTTGCATATAACACTGTGGACATTGAGAATCTTATAATCTTAGTTTTCTATTTTATTTTGAAATGGCTAATAAATCTAATACAAAATTCGTAAGTTGCAGTTTAACAAGTGTTAAAATCCAGCAGAGTGATAGAATAAATGTAAATGCATAGTGACCTGATGAGGACCTGTCGAGCACCCCACTTCATGAGATTATATATCGGGGGAATAGCGATGAGGGCTGCCACAAAACGAGAGGTGGGCGTGTCTCCAATCCAGCGTGGACGTTCCAGCTCGCCCTCCCTGGAAGAGTTGCCAATGCTTGTTGCCTTCACTGCAAACTTGATTTTTCTCCTCCTCTGCTGAAGGCGGCCATTGCTCTGGTTGGAGGTTACTGAGAATTTGCACGCCCAACTTCTATTAGCAGTCAAAGTCATGCTCGCCATGCTTTGCCTTTCCACTTCTCCTTCCAATGGAGGGGCCTCTACAATATCCACAGCCTATAGACCAAATTACTGACAAAATACTCAGGTAATAAAGACACGTTCGGCTCACAGTCATTGGATAACTTTTTTAGAAGCAATTTGTGGAGTTCGTAGTATGGTGGGCAGCAAAATTTTAGGCAAATAAAAGAGGAAAAAATTATAGTGAATTTTTTTTAAAAATGTTTATTTAAAAAAAAATTACAGCTATTGCTCCATTAAAATAGGAAAAGATTTCAATTTACTATTTTTCATTAATCAAAATTTATATAAGAGCATTTTTCTTGCTTAAATTTAAACAAAAATTATAAATAAGTACTTTCATGAGAACATAGGGTAACTATCATTTTATTCTCAATTTATTGGTCTTCAATATTCATGTCATTCCATCACTTAAGACATGTATAAGTGTTGAAAGGGAAATAAATAATTTCTTTAATTACCTTATCAAATCTATGCAATTGTGATAGATGTTTTTTATATTAATCAGTAGCAAAACTAGGGTGTTGACCCTGACAAAATACTACAAGGACAGAACATTAATAGTAGATAAACATTAAAAGTAGCTTAGAAAACTAGTATAATAAATAATCATAAACCATAGTTAGGCAGCCTATAATCTTTGAAATTACCGCCATAGTAAGACTAGTACCATTCATATCATAAAAATCCAAAATCTTACTCCTACAATCGAAAACATAGAACAAGAAATAGTGTTCGAGAAGACAACCATGCTAATAATAACAATATTCACAAAAAATTTAGAAAGGTAGAGGGTCACAGCCCCAACCAACTAGTGATTAAGCATTACGGGAGGGTCTAATGTCACAACCCGTCTAGTGCAACGCCTATGTCCAATCTTCTGTAAGGAATTTAAACGCATCATTGTAATTGCCTTCATCTTGCACATAGTCGTCGAGCATCTTACGTCGCATTAGGTAGAAGGAAGTTGCAGAGCTATGCATCACTGGAAGTCTAAACTTGGAAATGCTACCCAATTTTCATTCCACTTCACTTGATTTGTTCTTCAGGTTGTCCACCTCACTCTGTAAGTGTAGACACTAAAAATTGGTTCAACATGTGTGGTGTCACTTTTTAACATATTGGCATTGTGATTGAGACATCATTTTGCTAATTTACTAATTAAATCTCTATGTTGCACATGTGATATTTATCATTTGGTGATATTGTGTCATCCTTCATTAATTGAACACTAAAAATTGTTTAATTAATCGTTAATATTCGCCTCTAACATTTTAATCATACTTGATTATGATCCATTCGATCTTGTCATGTCAACCTCATCAATTATTCTCTTTAGGGGTAAATGATCATTAATTTTCCCCTTAGCCTAAGTCTTGAGCCATGATAAATAAATTTTATTTATTTATCCCTCTTTCTCATGGTCTCACAATTAATTGATTTTATGTTGACTAATTGGCGAATTGGTCCTAAATTTGAGAATTAATAATTCCCTTTTTCCTAATTTTAATATGTGAAATTATTAATTTTTAGTATTAAACATTCTCTTATATTTTTTCAAATGAGTTTCCACCCCTTAATTTTGGCCTCAATTTCCCCTAATCGTGCTTCATCTCCTATGATTTAGTCTCCACCCTTCTTACACCTTCCTTTTTTTCCCACTAATTTGCTTCTAATTTCTCTTTTAATTGTATTTCTAATTTGTGCAATCAATCATGTCATAATTTGTCATAATTATGACATTTTTATGTTGCACATTCAATTTGTCATAAGTCGTGACAATTACCAATTTGGAGTCCTCTTTTGCAATCTATAAATTGGCTTTCAATTCTCTTACTTTAACAACCACATTCCAAGTATTCTCGTCATCATTATCGGCCTATTGCTTTCACTTTATGAGTGCATATTATCAATATAGAGCAACATCATAATATTGGAGAAGAAAGGAAAAGCATCAAGGCTTCATTGAGGAAGATTTTGATTTAATTTATTTGTTTATTGCACTTTATTTCAATGGTTTTGATGGTTGGATTAGGATTTATTCTTGTGTTCTTTTGAGGTTTTGTGGTTGACCTTGGCATGCAATATTTATGTTTTCCCTATTTCCTAGTCTATAACAAGTTATCCAAATCTAATGTAGAAGTTGCATTGGAGTTAGGCAAAATTAGATTATCCTCATTTGGCAGCATGTCAAAACTAGGATCAATGGGCCCCTCCTTCACCCTATCAAAAGTGTGGGTCGAGTTGTTGGAGGTAGACTTATTTGAACTACCAATAGCATCAACTTCAATATATTCACACTTTGTAGTCTTGCTCTTCTCACTTTCCTTTTCAAATTTTCAATTCCCATGCTCAGTGTTTTTCTCTGAGTCATAATCAGCTAACAATTTGTTCCTTTATTTGCAAGCCTAGTGGTCAGTCTATTGAATCTATGAGGGGTGTTGTGCTCCTCCTCCTCATCGTCATTGGTTACTTCCTAAACAAAGAAATTAATTTTCTTGGTTAGGGGGAGGGAGGGAGGGAGCAAGGCAGGGGGGCGAGGGAGATGGTTTGCTTTCCTCTTGGAGGTGGACTACTTGGATCTCTTACCTTTCAAGAAAACCTTATGAGAAAGGGTATCAGAGTTTAATATGTCTATAGTGCTAGAACAAGAAGTAATTTTAAGGGTTCCCGGGTGCCTAATACCCTTCTTTTTTACTTTGTCTTGGCATATCAATGATGCTAGTAGGGGGGACTATGAAATAAGGGCCTCATAGACAATAATGGGTTTGGGAGGGCAGAGGGCCAAGTGGAAGTGGTATAACCCAAAAATGAGACCCCGATGCAAGGAAATAGGGTTTTTACCTTGAATATGAGTACTTTCTTTGGCGTCAAACACATAACACTCAAGATAATTTAACAAAAAAAAAGAAAACAAGATGATGTCATGGTTCCTAAAATGGTTAAGGAGGGGCATATGATAAAATTAATAAACTTTAAAGTGCTCTTCTAGTGTGAAATACTTCATGAGCATCAGATAAATCTAGTCTTAAAGTGGTGGAAGTTGAGCTCTATCATGTCCACCTTGTATGTTGACCAGATCCTCACTTCCTTTAAAGAACCTATTCAAGTTGTCATTATCAACTACTCAATTGATCTTCTTCCATTTCCTTCCATCGGTAGATAATACAATAGCCTTAGCAATGACCTCCTCACTAGTTTAAAAGGAGATCCCTCTAATAGTAACTCTCTTGTTTTCCCATGAGCTAACATACTAAACAGATAAGCCCTCATCAAATCCAGTGTTGGATTCAATTAAGTTAGAATGTAATGTCCCCTTTTTGGGGTACATTATATTGTGTCGGGTTGTTAGCCTTTTCACCTCGGCTTGGAGGGCTAATCGTGGCGTGGCAGTGCACCAGGAGATAATTGGCCTAGGTGGTTTCAGTTCCAGGCCAATCGGAGTAGTTTTCGCAGGTTTCCAGGGTACTTACTATTTATAGTAAGTCAGCAGGGGTTCAGAATTCTCGGCTTTACAGTAATGGACTTGGAGTGTCTCATCGAGAGCTTTTTGACGAGCTATCACATATAAGCATCCGAGCTTGTTTGGGCCTTTGTTTTAATGCCAGAAGTTTTCCTCACTTATTTATTATTTTACTTTATAACTCAATGATCATTTATTTAAAAAGTGACTTAAAGTGAAATTATAAAGAGACGAATTGGGAATATGAAGAGTCACAGTGGGGAAACTAAAGAGTCACAACTACAGCCATAAGAGGAGGTTGAGAGTCTCATTTTCAGTATGCTTTAGTTTATGGATATTATTTCTCCTTGAGAATTTGAGAAGCTTCAGTTATCGAATCAAAAATCTGAGGACGAAAACTTTCAACATTTCTTGGTGGATTGGACAGAAACCCAATTCATCCTGGTGCAGATTCATTCAGAGTTCACCATTGTTTTACCAAGTTCTTTTCATCCAGTCTTACTGTTCTTTGTTGTATTTTAGATTGGATATTGTATTTCATGGTTATTGTATTGCTGATGTATAATACAAAATCAGATTTTTTTGAGTTATTTCATGAGATTGTATTTACTGGTTTTATGAATAAACCTGCTGGTTATTTGAGAGTATCTGCTGGTTATTTGCATGTTAGTGTTTCTTTCAAATCTACTTAAGATTTATTGGTGAAAATTAGTAAATGACCGATTAGAATCATTTCAGTGGTATCAAAGCTGATTTTCCTGCCAACCTGTGAGGTTCTTTTCAGTAACATATTCACAGAGATTTTGTGAGACTTCTTTTGCAATGTTATTCCCTGAATCAGATCATACAGTCGTTTATTTTCAATTACAGCTTCATTCACAGAAATTTAGTTTATCTTGAAGGTGATAAACTAACTATTCAACCAAGAGAAGACGTTGGAGTCCATCTTGGAAGTACGGTTCCAGCCAGATATCGTCATTGGGTTATAAACAATGGTCATTAATGTTTCTAAAAATGTTGCATACTGATATTGAGCTACAGTTATACACAGCCAGTGAAATACGGTGGTTATTCCTGGTTTGACTCTGTGGTTCGTCCACATTGAGCATGTCGTAAGTGGAAGGTGCTGGAGGACAGGCAGTAGCAGTAAATGGCCCCAACAATTGTGTGCTCTACACGCTTGGTCACCTGCACAGGAGATATATCATTTGTGAGATTATCCAATAGTCACGGCAGACATATTTATTAAAATAGACACTATTGTAGTTCTAAGGGCAGCAATATATTTTTACTATGCGCACCCCAATATATTTCAGTTTAAAATCGAGCTGCACGGCAAATTAAAACAAAATAGTGACTTGTCGAGTTTTGGCTATTCGTGGAGATTAATGTTGGGCTCTATTATAAGTTGAGCTTATAATCTGGTTGCGTGCGGGCCCCAGAATAGAGTTGTGAGCGATTCTATTTTTTTTTTATAATTGAATCTATGACTATTTTAAGCCGCAAGTTCCCGTGAAATTTTGTGTATTATCATTGGTGGAGGAATGAATAATCAACGAGATTTGGTTAAGACTCTATTTGGTGTGTGAGAATGTAGGGAGCTTATTTAATATTTGCCCAGTAATATCATTGAAAGCTTGATAAGATACAGAGCTGGAATTATTGGCGGATAAATGTCGGTTAACACACTGACTGCAGCGCGTGACTTCCAGTCGCGGCAAAGGGAGGTAGCTCACGTTTGAAGTATTCGGGCCAGTTGCGCTTGGCTATGACTACAACAGGGTAGACCATGGAGAGCGAAACTGGTTGCTCGGTCTGATAGCCTGGGAACTGCAACACACTCTAGTCTGGTATATGCAACAGCAGGGACGGGCTTTGTCAAGCTCGTGACTACCACAGCAGGCCAGTGAAGCATTCATGGTAGTCAGCTATTGGTTGGAGTGATCGCTGCTCAGAGAAGCACCATTTAACACTGTTAACAGTTTTGATTTGCATTCACAAAAACTTCCCACCACCGGAAAACCACAAAGAGCACGCGATTGGTAACTGAAGATTGTTGAGACATCAAATATAATTTGGATGAACAGTAGCCCCTGTGCTTCAGTATTAACGTGATTACTGTATGAACTGGACTTCTTGGGAACAGTGTATGATTGTTGTGTGATAAACACTATGGTTACAGTGTGACTGTTATTTCAGTATAGTCTGATTTAGATTACAAAACAGGGCAACAGAGGATTACTTGAGTATAAGTTGTGGTTCAACTTTTGATGCAATCATTGGTCATTTGTAAAATCTGCAGTGTGTATACAGGTACTTGGTCAATAAAGCTTGGAGTCTATGTTGTTTCAGCTACATGTGTGAATCCAGTACCAGATATCTTAGACATAAGCAAGGAGTGTTCAAAATTTCTAAGCACAGAAAACAAATATATCTCTGTGATGTAATGTTTCTTTGTTGTATTTTGTACACTTTAGTTGCGAACTGATGTTTAATTTTGAGCACTAAATTAATACATATTTCAGATTTGAGTTCTCTTTAAGGAATAACACATACTCTGAATGTAAACTGCACTATTAAGGTTTATGGTGTTACCCTTCTTGGAGGAGGTTTCTCTACTATTAGTAAACATTCCTTAATATTACATCGACCTGAGCATGGTTCATTTCACCAGATAAGGTGGGTCCAAAGGAAAGTGAAGACCATGGAAAATCTGAAACACAAGGTATTCTCCAAAGAATTTAACGAGACTTTCAATAATGAACAGATAAGAGATCTGAAAAAAGAAACTGAAATAGGGAATGTATTGTTTATCACCGGATTGCAATTCGAGCCTATGAATAGTATGGATGATGTCTTTTCAAAGCTAGAAGAATTGGATTCATCTTTAACCAAAGTAGAATAGTCTGATTAGAGGCTATTAAATTGAGCCTTACAGCCTTCCACGATTGCCTTGGTCCAACATAGGTTAATGGGGCATCCCTGTGAAGATGTGAGGTTAATAGTTGTTACTTGCCTTAGTGAGATTATCAGGATAACAACTCCTATTACACCTTATGATGATAGCACGTTGAAGAAGGTATTACAATTGATTATGGACTGTTTATGTGGACTACATGACATCAAGGGCCCTACTTTTGGTAAGAAGGTAAAGATTTTAGAACTCATGGCAAAGACCAAATTTTTTATTCTCATGTTGAATCTTGGTTGTGAAGGAATGATTCTACAATTGATACAATGTTTCTTAAGGGAATACAAGAAACATCAACCAAACAATGTGAGAGCTTGCATAAAAACCATCATGTCATTAATCCTAGATGAGGATGATGACATATGTAAGCAAGTACAATCAAATCTACTGGCTTTTTGGAGAGGAGAATATAAAATTTCCCCTACCGCTTATGAGCTTTTGGAAGAATTAATTGAATGCGAGATTGAGAAGTTCAGTGATCTCATGACAAATAGTGAGTTGATTGTAATGGGTATACAGGTTGTAGGAGCTCCAAGAATGAGCAAGAACCGAATGGGAAGAGAGCAAATTTGTTTCACATGTCAACGAACTTGGACACCTAATCATGTTTGTGGTGATAGGGATAAAGATAAGATATCCAAAGAAATTCAGACCAGCAAGGAAAGTGATAAGAATTTCACTATTTTTCCCCCACAAAATGACACGGTTATTGATGATAATTTGAATCCAACTATTGTCAAAGGTATGGAATGTTCAAAACTCTACTTTGGTGACTTAGAAGCTGAAATTAACAAATTCCCTGTTAAGGATAGTGACAACAAGTTGGATGTCTTTAATAGTTCATGTCATGAGGAATTGTTGGATGACATAACAACAACGTTACCTTTACATACAAATCGGTTTGAGGCCTATGATGACAATGATAACATTTGTGAAGGATATGAGGAATCATGTGATTTCTATAGCAGGGCCTCACTTATGCATAATGATGATTTGGATGACCAATCAGAGAATGCATTCCAAAATGATAATGATGAGAAGCATGCTTTGAAGAATCAATTGAAACTTAATGATGATGTCATTATTGTAGCACTAGTTCACCATGATAGCACTCACCATATCATTGATGATCTATGCAGGACAGCTTAGAGAGATCAAGGGCAAGACGACAGAGGGATTGGATCCTATATTGCAGGTTTACAGGGAGTTAGGGCAGCTTTTGAGGATTGGAAATCCGGGTATTTGAGATTGCTTACAGACCGTGACCACCTATTACAGGTTGCTGGGAATTATACTGAGCAGTTAAGGAATAAGGAGGTGGAGATCGATAAGCTCGATAGGGAGCTTAATGCTACTCAGGGCACTTTGGAGCATACTCATCGCTCTGCAGGAGGCAAGAAATCAAATCGTGGTCTCTAGCCAGTACAGGGAGCAGGATGACAGGGATAGGTCTAAATTCTATCAGGAGGTGATTCATGAGTTTGACAGCACATAGCAAACCTATGACTTGGAGAGTTGTCCAAGAATATCTTTTGGTCATCGAGGATGTCGTAATGAGTTAGATCACTTTCAGAAGATGGATAACTCCTTGTTTGAGATGGGTACCGAGTGGACATTTGACAATCCCCTCTTTGAGATGGACGAGGGAGATACTCCCTATTCCATGGATGAGGACGAGTTTGATTGCAAGGTCTGGGACCCAGGAGTAGTTATCAGAGGTGAGCTGTGGTCATCAGGTTGGAGTAGCGGGATGAGCTTAGTTGATGAGCAATATGGTTTGAGTACCCACAGTATAGGAGAGGTAGCTATGTCAGGTGGCATGATGAGAGTTATGTCTTTTATTACACTATTGCTTGATGAGGATGTTGATCAGGTAGGACTTATTCAGTATGAGGCTACCGAGTTTGGCATGCTGGTTATGCTGGTTGGTGTGAATTTTTCACACAATGATATACATTGTATGACTCTAGGTATTGAGAGATAGTCATGGAGTCCTTATGTTGATTTGGGGTTTCCAGCAGAGCTAGTCAGTGCATCGCAGGTGGAAGTCTTACCCGATGGTTTTGACAGCTTGCCTTTTCAGCACAGTTATTGGTTTAGGTTACATATTAGAGGGGCATCTTTATGGTAGATGGATACTTCCGATATGTCACTCAATATGGACAATGAGCATCAAGATATTTCAGTCAGCTGGGGCGATGTATGGCTCTTTTTCTTGTGGGATCCAGGAGGGGCATACTTGCGGTTGGTTCTCATTTCTAGAGCTGATCAACATGAGATTTGGTTTTCTCCAGCACATGATGGTAGAGGCGCGGGAGATCCCAGTTGGAGCAAGGTTCTCAGTTGGGTTGAGTCCTTACTTATAGATGACAGCAGCACAGGACAGATGGGCACGATTGATCTTGTAGTGAGTTGGGAGTCGAGCATTGGTTTGGCTATTGTTTGGTTATGGAGAGAGTGGCTTCATAGATCAGAGCCTAATGACTATGTCAACTACACATGACAGTTCGGTGGAGTAGCTTCCCTGAGATTAGTTTGGGATCTAGGTATTTGATCTCAACATGCAGATACCGATTACTTGAGAGCAAGCAATCTCCGAAAAGCGATGATTGTAATGTCCCCTTTTTGGGGTACATTATATTGTGTCAGGTTGTTAGCCTTTTCACCTTGGCTCGAAGGGCTAACTGTGGCATGGCAGTGCACCAGGAGATAATTGGCCTAGGTGGTTTCAGTTCCAGGCCAATCGGAGTAGTTTCCACAGGTTTCCAGGGTACTTACTATTTATAGTAAGTCAACAGGGGTTCAGAATTCTCGGTTTTAAAGTAATGGACTTGGAGCATCTTGTCGAGAGCTTTTCAGCGAGCTATCACACGTTGGAATTCGAGCTCGTTTGGGCCCTCGTTTTAATGTTGGAAGTTTTCCTCACTTATTTATTATTTTACTTTATAACTCAACGGTCATTTATTTAAAAAGTGACTTAAAGTGAAATTATAAAGAGATGAATTGGGAATATGAAGAGTCACAGTGGGGAAACTGAAGAGTCACAGCTGTAGCCATAAGAGGAGGTTGAGAGTCTCATTTTCAGTATACTTCAGTTTATGGATATTATTTCTCCTTGAGAATTCAAGAAGCTTCAGCTATCGAATCAGAAATTTGAGGACGGAAACCTTCAGCATTTCTTGGTGGATTGGATGGATACCTGATTCATCCCGGTGCGGATTCATTCAAAGTTTGCCATTGTTTTACCAGGTTCCTTTTGTGTGTGTGAAAATTGTACCTAGCCGTGGACACAACACTTCAGTAAAACATTAGAGGTTAGCAAAATCAAAATCTGTAAGTAAATGAAATTAAGCTAACTAGGTGATTTATTGCCTTCTAGTAGGTGCGAGTATGGTATTCTCAGATTAGACCGAGATCAATGACAATGCAACACCTAAATGAAGGATTTCAATGCAAAAAGATGAATGTAGAATGAATGCATATTAGTCTATATTTTTGGATTTTCTATGCAATTAGGATGAAAAATTGTATGAATCTAGAATGAATTGAAATGATATGTAGATTATACTAACAATGATATGAATTGATATGAATAACTATGCAAAGCTATGAAAAACTATGAATTGATCTCACAAAGTCACCTGTCGCAAAAGCTTGATTTTTCATATGCAATTTCGCCAAAGTAATTGTGCAAATTCGAGAGATATCTTTGTGAAGAGCTGAGCCTTGTTTTTATAGAAATCCAGGGCTTGAGGATGCATTGAGAAAAGCCATAAATCACTCTTGATAAACTCAGGTTGATTTTTGAGTTAACAAGAAATTAAGAATAAATAAACTCATAAAATCATGCAAAAGCAATTTTTATCTCAAAATAGAGTTTAGTTCTCTTTTTCAACTCATCATCAGATGTTGAGTTTAGAAAGTTAACAAATTGAAATTGAAAGTTGATTTAAAGTTAACTGCTTTTCTGATTGTGCATAATTTAATATGAATTAATTTAATAAATAAAGTGATTTATTTTCCACTTAACTGATTTTTTGAATTGAAACAATTGATTTACGGGTTAATCAATTATTAAATCAAACTTTATTCCAATTAAATCATTAAATTTGACAACTTTGATTTTAAATCAATTAAATAAATATTCAATTGATTGTTTGTAGGAATTTTGATTTATTGTCAAAATAAAAACAATATTAATTTTTGATTTAATGTCAAAATAAAAATAATATTAATTAGGAATAAATGTAATTAAATCTAATTAAATAATTAAGTGGTAGAATTAAATTAATTAATTAAATATTCATCATATTCAATTAATCAACTTTAGGATAAATAATGACATTTATCACCAAATAATATTCAATTAAAGATAATTATGATAAATTAGGAATATTCTCCGATGCAGAATTAAGATAATCAATTAGGTTTTTGATAAACTAATGTGCATATGTGTCTTAGGTTAGGACTTTGATGTTGATTTCATTCGCATTGTTGATGTAAGAGGTTAATGAACCTATAGCCCATTTTTGGGGTATTACATTTAGCCCCTCTTTGAATCACAGTGCGAAGCGCAATGGTTCAAAGATTAGTCTGTGTTTGATAAAGATGTTGAAGCTGATTTGAAAGATGAACTGATTCTGAGACAAAAACTGATTGAAAGATTGGAAAAGTTGATTCAAGTCCTGATTGACCAAGAATCGTGATGATGTCAACTATAGCAACAATGAACCGGTGATTATGAAAAAGTATCAAAACGCCTGATTCTGAACTTTATGATTACAAAGAAGTGAGTGACCTGATTCCAAACCTGATTGTCCAAAGGAATTGAAATGGTATCACATCTGAACCCTTTAGTTATGAAGAACCAAGGAAATAACACTAATAAACCGATGGTTACGAAAAATTGATACAATTTACAAGATAGATTAGGATACTAGATTGATATGGATCTCGATGAATCTAATATGCCCCAAGCGACGAGGTCTTTTAATGAATCAACAATTAGACGTGGTTGTTGTCTTGATTACTAAGAGAAGATTTGATTGACAAAATAATAAATGTGTTTTACAGACTTGATTGATGTGTAATACCATGCCCCCTTCGGGATTAAAATCAAAATCTGACAAGAAAAGTCAGCGTTGAATGGTTTAGAAGCATGTTAATTGATTTCAAAAGTGGTTCTACACATTCGAGAATGTGTTCTGCATCATTTAGAGGTCCTGGAGACCAAGTTTGACTAGGTTTGACCATGAGTTGACCATGGGTGACCAAGTTGAAATTTTGATAGTTTGATGTAAGATAATCAGTTAAGTTGAATTCTAGATTTTTGTGAAGATTGAAGGTTGATTATGCAAGCAGTCGGTTGTCCTGGGTCCAAAAATTTTAAATCGTGATTTTAACAATATAAATGATCTCGTATTTTGATTTTGATCCTGAAAATGGGTTCAGAACATCGAAATTAGCCAGGGGTGCTTGCTTGGTGATCTGTTAAGAAGATCTTTGTGCGATACTCAGTCCTTATGATGTGTTTAGCATAGTTTTGAAGAATCGTTTGAGTGTCAAGCTGATTTAGGCAATTGTGAGATAAATGCAATCATGCAAAGTGCAAAATGAGATGCAAACCTAAGACCTAGGACCTAGTCACTGATCATGTGTTGGTCATTTTCATCATTTAATTTTTAGGTAACCGGATAAATCAATACAATGCCCACTAGTTAGGAAACTATAGATATATGAATATTGATTTGTATGTGCAAGAATCAATACAACGCCCACTGGTTAGACAACCATAGACATATGAATATTGATTTTGTTTTCGGAATGTTGAATTAGATATAACTACCAAGGCACAAACGCCAGGATGACCTGAATATCATGTCCATTTTGTTATAGCAATTTGTATAAGCATCAAAACATAGACGTCGTGATGACCTAAATACACCTTGTGGTGAAACACATCAAGAGGTCAAGAGATCATTTCGAATCCATTGTGAATTACCCGTAGTGGCCCTTTACTGTTCACATCCTTAGGTAAGATCGTGTTTCACAGTAGGAGTAAGAACTCACTCAAAAAGATAATAGTTAGATCAAACTTCCTTGAATTTTCTAGGTATCAATGGTCGAGGTACACATGGCCATCCAATACGAGATGGAGGCTCTTACAGATGGACACCATTTCAATCCAGAATTTCCAAAGTCGTTAGATTTTCACATACAAACAAAAAACAAAGAAAAGATTATGCCCCCAATCATCACTCTCTAAATCTTGTAAAGGACATCATCGAAGAGCTCGAAAGGACACAATATGCAAAAATCTCAATGTGAATCAGTAAGCATAGAAGGAGATTAAATCATGTAAAGCATAGATTGTTTTCAGTTTGTGTTGATGTTTGATTGTGTTGTTTTAGATGCAAAATCCTTTCTGGAGAGGAGATAGACTGATTGACTCGGATGTAGCTTCAAAGGACCTTGACTGGATATGACTCATCTAAGGATACCGAGGACTGTAGGATATGACTTTGATTGCCCCCAAGTTTGAACATTAATAGGATACAGATGCTTGAACTGATTGGTGTACAGACCGACTTAATTGAAACAAGGATATATATAGACTAAAGCAGACTGAAAGCTAGGAAAGACCAAGATTGTGCTGATAGATGGAGCGTTTTAAACAAATGGCACCCATTTGCCAGGTTTTCACCATCTTGACAAAGATTCTATTTTTGCTACCAAGGTGCCTATTTCCAGGTTTTCACCAAGGCACTTTTTCTTTTTCTCATTTTTTTTGTATTTTTAATTTTTTTAATTTTTTTTGTATTTTTTATATTTTGTTGTGATACATCAAGGCGCCTATTGCTAGGTTTTCACCAAGATGATCATTTTTTCAAGACTTTTTTTAATTTTTATAAAAATTTTAGGACATTTTACCATAGACTGAATGCCTTAGGCATGGAATTTCTTCAAATGGAGAACGTTGATTGGTTCTCAGAGCTGTTCTCCTTCAGTCGTTGAGAGTTGATAGGCTCTAGAGCCAAAAGTAGTAGTGATTACAAAGGGACCCAGCCAGTTGGGTTCAAATTTCCCCTTGCGTTCTCTATATGATTGATTTTTAGGATTCTCTCTAAAGACTAGATCACCAACCTGAAATTCTCTGTGTCTGACTTTCTTGTTGTAGCCTCTAGACATCCTTTTCTGATATACTCTGAGATGATCATATGCTGCTTGTTTGCACTCATCTAATAGTTCAAGCTCTTGCAACTTAAACACTCTGTAGTCATCATCAGTTACTAGACCATGCATTCTGATTCTTAGTGATGGGATTTCAACCTCAATAGGCAATACCGCTTCAGACCCATAAACTAAAGCGAATGGTGTAGCCCTAGTGGGTGTTCTAATACTTGTTCTGTAGTAGTGATTAGGAGATCTGGCCAGTAGTGTCCAACTATCAAGAGATCCATAGTCAAGGAAAGATCACTTAAGTGAGACTCACAAATATGCTTGTGGACATGTCTTAACTCTTTGTCAGATTTCCCACGCTCTAAACATTCAGGAAGAGTACACTCTAGATTTCTCTTAGTCATGTCACTAGAAGTGAGGAGATACCAATATACACTTTGGGATAGGCAAGATGGAGTGAAGAGTAGAAAGTATGAGAGGCAAGGAGGGTGAAATGGAGGAAGGTATGAGAATTTGGAAGCTTGAATAGTAACTTTTTGACATCCAAGTCTTTTAGCTTGGGAATCCACATAGCTTTTGACTTTTTTCTCTTTTTCTTCTTGAGAAATGTGATTGCAATTTTGATAAGATGGATTTTTAGAATCATCTCCAGAATGAAGCTTGATTCCCAGGGATCTGAGTTAGATTGCTCAAATACCTAGTAGATAGCTTTCGAGAATCATCTCTAGAATGAAGCTTGATCCTCAGGAATCTAAGTTAGATTGCTTAGATACCTAGCAGTAAGATTTCAAGAATCATCTCTAGAACGAAGCTTGATCCTCAGGGATCTGAGTTAGATTGCTCAAATACCTAGTAGTAAGATGGATTTCAAGATCCATTTGTGCTTTGATTTTCTTTTCTCATTTTTTCCTTAAAGACCTCTATGGTCTTTTGAATGTTGTCTTTTGCTTAGTGGTCACATGTCGATTATGTGGGACATAGTGACTTTGAGATATAAGTGGATCTTCATAATTTCTTCTTCTTTTTTTTACAAATCCAAGTTACTTCCAAAGACTCGGGAATTATGGATGAAAGAGGTTGATACTGCTAGTTGAGGTGGAGAGGTGGAGTGGGAAGTGGGCGAGCCACTTATCTTAGGGAGGTGGGTGGAAGAGAGGTTATTGGGATGGGCTCAAGTGCAAAGAGTTCAACATCATCCTCATCGTTCATGAATGAATCAGATAGATCAAGAAAGTTATCTTCCATAAAACGTTGTCGATTGCGAGTTGTCCTAGAAGAGTCAGATAATTTTAGAGTATCATGTGAGTCAAACCGAGATGATCTATTATGAGAGCTAGGTCCCTCTTCAAGTGGGAACAATGCATGGTTAGGAATCATTTCAATCCTGGACTTGCTAATATTCCATGAAGCTGTAATTAGATGGGGTCTTATGTGTACCCATGATCTGTTGGAGCAGCTGGAGTGTAGCTTGAAGTAGATGGCCTAGGAGCCATAGGGATGATTTCCGCAGAAGGGTGGAAAGGATCATCATCAGTTTCTTGCTCTTGAGATTTTGAACTTTCTCCCCTTTCAAAGCTGGTAAGAGGAGTATATCTATGTATGACATCAACTTGTATTGTTATAGTAGTATTAGACGAGGAATCATGTTCTCTTTCTTTTGAGTTTGTCTTGACATTGTGATATTGCTTGATGTAGTTAGATAGAGACATTGTAGGAGGGAGGTCTTCTGCATCATTGTCATTTGTAATAGGAGGAATATTCTTTGTAGTAGGATCTTGTTCAGTAGCAACAATGGTGGAATAGTTCAAAATAGGCATACCGCAAGGCATATTCATGATGTGAGAGATATCAGCAAATGGCCCCCAATCAGGATCGGTAGTATGTTTAGCATTTTGGATGGGAGCAACTTGGGTAAGACTAGAATCCTCCATCTAGCTAGTAGATAAGTGTGCAAAGTGTACAGTCATGAGCAAAAGGGATTTTGGAACACATGCCTGACGCCAGGTCGGAGGATAGGAAATGGAGAGTGGATTGAATCTTCTCAAATGTCATAGATCAGAAAGCTAGATCAAACTCAAGAGACTACTTTAGGCAAATAGATTGGATTTTTTGGATTCTCTGCTCTATTCTTGACACAATGAATATTTTGACAGAATCTGGAAGTAGGCTGTAAAAATTGGACTTTTGACAGATTTGACAAGTTTCTGGCAATTTTTCAAAAATTTCATACGAGTTTTTGCAGGCTCGTACAAGTCTAGGTAGGCTCTGGCGTGCCAATTGACAAGGCTTGTACGATAGTTGATACCAAGGATTAATTTTTGTTTGACTTTTGCTGACAAAACTCATATGACAATATGTAGGCTCCCGTACGACAATCTAGGGGTTCTGGCATGACTTTTGAGAAAACTTGTACAAGTTTCTGAGACTGCACGATGAATTTTGACTCTAGAAAGGAATTTTGCATCAGATTTGTAATTTCTCAATTTTCAGAATAAGTTTGTTTGCAAGTTTTTCTGTCCATATTTGAAGTTCATTTCGGGATTGTTCATTTTCAATAACCAAGTAGATATAAACAAGCACGCAGAACAACGGGCAAGTGATTTCAAGCTCGTCTGAAAACAATGAACAAGGGACAAAGTAACCCTATGCATGAACAATCAAGTGACTTATTTTTCTAATTCCTAGGGATGCTACTTGTGTATGTTCTCAAAAGTTTTTCAATAACGCACATAGTCCTAGAAAATGAAAAATTTGGCCTCGCTAGGGTTTTTAGTAATGGTCTGACTCTGCAACTTTTGTGATCTCAAGAGGGAAAACTCCAATCCAGGTGCACCGGGGTTTTGACACAATCCAAGAATTTAATCAATCAGGAGTTGCTAGGGAGATTTGATAGCCCAACAAGAGACCACACTCATGGAGATTTCTTCCACAAAGACATTTATATAGCGGTTGTTGCTACCATGATCAAAATGGCTATTACCGCTTGAGGTTTTGTCCACGTGGTTGACCCAATAAAGGGAATTTCCACTACGGTTAACCCTCTCTAAAGGTGACTCACAGAAGATACCACATGGGGACTTGGTCCAAATCCAAGAATTTGAGTTTCTGATACTACCCAAAAAGGGAGTAGAGCATAATCCTCTAGCCTTATCACTTTTACCCAAACACAACAAATAAATTAATCTGACATGCTAAGACTGAAATTATCTCACCAAGATTTTTGATTTCAACAACTGTGTCTATCAATCTCTCCAGATAGAGAATGTATCGATCAAAAGTTGAGGACCAAACCAAGTAGAACGTGAGACAATCATAGTATCCTCCCTACCTACAAGGGGATATGTTTTCAAGAAGAGCTTCACATGCATGAACAAGTGAATGAAGCCCACTCTCTCTAGATCATCCACAAATAGTGTTCATAGGGCCTATTTACTATGTGTAATAGATATGCAAAAAGCAAATCTATGTTCGTTTTATAGCCCAAAACTGAGGTGTGAATTATGAAAATTGGAAAGGCACACAAGCTTGACATGTGAGAGTTAATTTTATATCCAAAATTGAAGTGTTATTAGATTGAACAAAATACCTAAGTTCCTCGCAACGCACTTAGTAGATTTTACCTATTTTAGCAATTTTTGAGCATTTGTCTTCTATCTTTTGTACCCACGAGATGTACCTGCACCTGCACCTGCAAACCACTGTTATGAAAAACTTACCTATTCTTGTACATGCAATCCACTATTATGAAAATCCACTTGTCAACCCCACGTGGTAGAAAATCAGGTTAGTCAAAGATAATATGTCATTTGATAATCGAAAAACCTACTGTCATAAAAGTCAGATTCTAACCAATATGCACTAAATCGATCATAACTTTTGCAAATCAAGACAAAATTAATTCAAACCAATGGAAAATGAAAGCTAACTCAAATACCTTTCCAAAAATACAAATTTTGAATCTGTATCATGTCATATGTGCATGTACCAATAAAAACATTAGTCGGATTTCGTAAAATCAAGTTTTGACTAGTCTTCACTAAAATGATCATAACTTTTGCAAATCAAGACAAAATTAATCCAAACTAATGTAAAATGAAAGCTAACTCAAATAAATTTCTAGAAATATAAATTTTGAATTTGTATCATGTCATATGTGCATGTAACAATAAAAACATCAGTCAAATTTCATAAAATCAGGTTTTGACCAGTCTGTACTAAAATGATCATAACTTTTGCAAATCAAGACAAAATTAATCCAAACTAATGGAAAATAAAATCTAACTCAAATACCTTTCCAAAAATATAAATTTCAGATCTTTATCATGTCATATGTGCATGTACCAATAAAAACACCAGTCAAATTTATGGAAAAACAACCTAGAAATTTATCACAAAACTCATAAAAATTAACCTTGTGGTCATGGGTTTGAGAAAAATGATAGAAATTTGATAGAATAGAATGGAAACCCATTTCAGGGCCCCACGATGGGCACCAAAAATGTATGTGTGAAAATTGTACCTAGCTGTGGACACAACACTTCAGTAAAATATTAGAGATTAGCAAAATTGAAATCTGCAAGTAAATGAAACTAAGCTAACCAGACAATTTACCGCCTTCTAGTAGGTGCGAGTATGGTATTCTCATATTAGACCGAGATTAGTGACAATGCAACACCTAAACAAAGGATTTGAATGCAAAAAGATGAATGTAGAAAGAATGCATATTAGTCTATATTTTTGGATTTTCTATGGAATTAGGATGAAAAACTATATGAATCTAAGCTAGAATGAATTGAAATAATATGCAGATTATACTAACAATAATATGAATTGATATGAATAGCTATGCAAAGATATGAAAAATTATGAATTGATCTCACAAAGTTGCCTGTCGCAAAAGCTTGATTCTTCGTATGCAATTTCACCAGAGTAATTGTGCAAATTTGAGAGATATCTTGATAGAAATCCAGGGCTTGCGGATGCATTGAGAAAAGCCATAAATCACTCTTGATAAACTCGGGTTGATTTTTGAGTTAACAAGAAATTAAGAATAAATAAACTCATAAAATCATGCAAAAGCAATTTTTATCTCAAAATAGAGTTTAGTTCTCTTTTTCAACTCATCATCAGATGTTGAGTTTAGAAAGTTAACAAATTGAAATTGAAAGTTGATTTAAAGTTAACTTCTTTTCTGATTGTGCATGATTTAATATGAATTAATTTAATAAATAAAGTGATTTATTTTCCACTTAACTGATTTTTTGAATTAAAACAATTGATTTATGGGTTAATCAATTATTAAATCAAACTTTATTCCAATTAAATCATTAAATTTGACAACTTTGATTTTAAATCAATTAAATAAATATTCAATTGATTGTTTGTAGGAATTTTGATTTATTGTCAAAATAAAAACAATATTAATTTTTGATTTAATGTCAAAATAAAAACAATATTAATTAGGAATAAATGCAATTAATTCTAATTAAATAATTAAGTGGCAGAATTTAATTAATTAATTAAATATTCATCATATTCAATTAATCAACTTTAGGATAAATAATGACATTTATCACCAAATAATATTCAATTAAAGATAATTATGATAAATTAGGAATATTCAAGGAATATTCCCCGATGCAGAATTAAGATAACCAATTAGGTTTTTGATAAACTAATGTGCAGATGTGCCTTAGGTTAGGACTTTGATGTCGATTTCGATCGAATTGTTGATGTAAGAGGTTAATGAACCTATAGCCCATTTTTGGGGTATTACACCTTTCATCCAGTCTTACTATTCTTTGGTTTATTTCAGATTGGATATTGTATTTTGTGGTTATTGTATTGCTAATGTATATACAAAACCAGATTTTTCTGAGTTATTTCATGAGATTGTATTTACTAGTTTTATGAATAAATCTGCTGGTTATTTGAGAGTATCTGCTGGTTATTTGCATGTTAGTGTTTCTTTCAAATCTTCTTAAGATTTATTGGTGAAAATTAGTAAATGGACGATTAGGGTCATTTCATAGAAACCTCCCCTTCCTTACAAATGTGCCACACTATAGAGTTATTCTTGAAATCATTCGGCTTCCCACACTCGATGTTGACTCCATCCCACCATCACTGTAATAGAATACATAGGGTGATCAACTCTAAGGAGAAAACTACAATCCTTGATATGGTTAGGGAAACTTGTCAAATTATCATAGAGTAATTTAAAGGCAGAATAAGTATTTATCTGTTCGGTAGGGTTATATCATTAAACCATCCTCCCAAGAAATTAGGCTCATGCAAGCTACAGTTTCCCACAAGTGGGAGTCTTTTCAATATGACATACAATGGATACACACCATTATGAGAGGGGAAATGATAAATGTTAATGTGACCATGTATGGCCCTCATATAGTGTCATCTCATTATAATAGTACTCCTTCAGATTATTATAATATTCATGATTACCTAGGGGCCACCTAGCCCAAGTACTATGCCATAAATGGTGTTTAATATATCATTGGATGAGGATTTTCCATAATTTGACACTGTCATGCCATGTCATCACCCCCATATTCAAATTAAAAATATTTTCACTAGTCCAACACTCATGCTTGGTACATAATAGGTTAGGGTTATAGAAAACCCAACACTATATGGTACAAATAAGGAGGTACCACATCTATCACAAACTTTTACACGTCATCCCCATTGGAAGTTGAAGACTCTCTATTCAAGAGATTTTTATTGTCTATTGAAAGAGAGTGGAGGTTTTTCCCGCACCTCAACCCCTCCAGATCTTAGCCACTAGCAACAAGAGAGTCTACTACCAGATTGCCCTCCCTATAAATGTGGTTGATAATGAAGGAGTCAAATCCTAGTATGAGCCTATGAACATCCCCTATAATGACCTAAATTGACCAATTGGTCTTCAACAATCCTTTAACAATGTTAATGATGAGTTTGCAATCCTCTTCAATCAAAAGGGTTCTAATACTAATAGAGAGTGCAACCTTGAGCCCCCATAAAAGGCTCATTCCATGTGCTTGGTTATTCATGTGTTTCAGCAGTGCTCCACTATAGGTTGTAACAAAATTCTTGGTGTCCATTCTTATTACCCTTCTAACAACAACCATCCCTTGAGAGTGCTTCATAGTACCATCAAAGTTGAGTTTGGACCAACCAGGCATAGGAGGGGTCCATTTTGTGCTATTATATTTCAACTTTTTGGAGGGATCAAACTTCCCATAAGAATCTAAGAGGCTCCAATTCCTTTTCAATTTGGTGATCGAGAGGGGAGGGAGGGATGGGGAGCAAGATCATCTTGTGATAGTCAAATTTAATAACAACATTTTGTGGAAAATACAGAAAATAACATTAGGAGAGCATTCCACACCCCAGAATATTATGTTATTTCTCTCCTTCCAGATTGCCCAACTTAGATGCAGAGGATTTTTCCACCAAATTTGTCTAATAAGGGGATTGAAAGAGATCCCCTCATAGTTAAAATAATTTTTTGGACATCTTTATTCATAACCCAATTAGTTTGGAACAATTGAAAAACTTTTTTCATAGGTCACATGTAAATGGACAGTATATGAGTAGATGATCAAGAGACTCCTCATGTTGTTTACAGAGGGCACAATAGTTTGGCAACTAGAATCCACACTTAGTGAGATTGTCTTGCACAAAGATTTTTTTATGCATGATCATCCATCAGAATAGGTTAACCTAGGGATAAATTAGGAGTTCTAGACTCTTTTCCACAATTTTCCAGACTTACCCTCTCGAATAAAAAGAAGATGGGAAAACTTCATCATGAATTCATTATCAACATTTCTTTTCCACACAAAGTCATCTTCTCTAAGGAACATCATAATTCTCCCCTCCTTATGTCTCCTTTTTAAATCCAATGCTAGAGGCATCAGTTGTTGAAGGTCTTAGCAACAAATTAGAATATTTTTCTAGGATCTATACTAATCAATGCAGTCAGTCACCCAAACACCAAAGAAATATTTAACAACCTCACAAAGATATCAATAGACTAGTCAAGAGAATAAGGGTGTATCATCCAGGCAGGTATCATCCTAGAAATGTATCATCTGGCCATCACCAACCCACCATTTAAAGCCTTGATGTAACACAATTATTCCATTAAGAGTGTTATTCCATAACCTAGATTCAATGGGGAGCCCTTTCATATTAAAGGAGTGGTAGAACCTTTCTATGTTCATGTGTTTTGTAGACATGATGTCACACCAAGTGGCTTTGTGTCTGGTAAGGTTCCATTTGACCTTTGCAAGAAGGGAATTGTTAATATGGAAAAAAATTCTAATGCCCAATCCTCCCATTTTCTTTGGCTAGCAAACAAAGTCCTATTTGACCAAGTCTATCCTCTTCTTTTCCTCCATGCTTGACCAAAGAAAATTTACTTATATTCTCTTGAGTTTCTCATCCAAAGAATTAGAGCTTTGAAAGAGATAAAGAAAGTAAACAATGATCCCTTGTAAAGAATCCTTTACAAGTTGCAATTTACCAACATTACTTAGAAGCTTACCCTTCCATCTAGCCAACTTGCACTGTGTTCTCTCAAGAATTGAGTTCCAAAAAGAGTGAAGACCAAGTTCGATAATTCTATATTATTAGCATGAGTGGATAATGTTGTTTTGGATGTTTAGTCTCTGAGATTATAGTTAATTGTTAGGAACACTCATCCAGGGGTCTCCAATTGGTGAGGATTTTGCTTATTTTCTTCTTGTATATTAATCTTAGATGTTTGTACTTTGTTTCTGGTAGTTTAGCAATTGATTGTCCCTGTAGCCACCGAACTGTAATTTTGTGACTATTCTTATAGCCAAGGTAGAACAAAGTAGCTAAATTTGCTAGTTGATAAATTATTGTTTTATCACAAGTCTTAGTTGAGATCATTTATAATAGATGGTAGTGAACTCATCTAATGTATTTCCTTTATGATATTGAGTTCAATATTTCAATTGTTTAAAGTAAGAGTAGCATAGCTTTGAAAAGCTCTTAGTGCAGATAATATGGTGTCTCATTTCAAGTCAAACATCCCTAGGTTGATAATAAAATGAGTTTTAAAGGTGGAATTTGATATTGACCGAGTAACTAAAACATGTCTCTTTGTTGAGGTGTCTTACCCAGTTGTCTATCTACTATTTGAAACCAACATGCATCTCTCAACAATGTGCAAAATATCACTTGCAAGATTTTTTATCCTTACAACCTTTAAATGAAAAATAAATCTCCTACAGGTTAGAAGCAATATAAAAATCAAACATAACATGCCCAAATGAGATCCCCAATCCTCCTTTTATAGTTTTTTATCTTTTAAGAAAAAACATTTTTTGCTTTTTTTCTATTTTTTGCGGGAAAGTATTTTGTCTTTTCATTTTTTTTTAAAACACTTTTTTTCTTTTTTTGTATTTTTTTGAAATATTTTTTTTACTTTTATTTAATTAGAATCACCTCCCTTTTTAATCTCCCAATGTAGCATTAAATAATAAAGGTTCATACATTCCATCTATTTTTGGGATATCTCTTGTTCATCATAATCAAAATGTTAGATTGGATGTCAAGTGGGAGAAACTCAAAAGAGGTTGAATAAAGATTAATTTTGATGGGGCGTCAAAAGGAACCCTAGTATTTATAGCACTAGTTGTGTAGCACATGACATGGAGGGCAAGGCTATGACAACCAAAAAACTTGAAGATCAAAAAAATAATGATGCAAAGGCTAAGGCAACCCTATTGGCCATTGAATTGGCTTAGGAAATTGAGATGGAGCAACTACACCTAGAAGATGATTCTCATATCATAGTCAATTTCATTACTAAGGGCAAGATGCATGCATGTAAATCTGAGAAAATAGTTAACATCATTCATTAAAATTTTAGCCCATTTAAAAAATTTCAAAACCCCTTACATCCTTTGTGAAGGCTACCATATTGTTGATGTTCTCTCTAATTGGGAACTATCCTTTCAAAATTTGGGTGGGTTGTTTGAATATTGAGAGGTTTTATATGTAATGAAGTAGGTGATTGGTTTTATCTATATTTAAAATTTAAAATTTAAATCCACCCATCATGAATGTGTCCTAGTTATACGTTTGTATGAACCATAATTACATATTGGCAAAGCTTTTTTTGCAACTCTTCATGTCATAAATATTGAATAAAAGCATAATAATATCAGTCAATACCCAATACATGTGTTGGAAGGTGATAGAAAATTTTAGTATGTTGGAGGTATTTTGGTAATGAAGTGACAAGACAAGATAGGACACATGGATGACATGTGAGGATAATTGTATCTATCGCTAAAGTATGTATTTTCTCATTTCTTTTTGTAGTTGGAGGTCAAATTTTGTGTGAATATTGGTGAAAATGGAGGATCTCTCACAATGAAACAACAACAATGTTTTGTTGGGAATATTTTTGAAAAATGGTTACAAGGAATCTTCATACTAGACATATTGCTTTTTTGGAAAATTGTCAACATGATTATTAGGCAAGACCCTATCTATGTATCTTTTTGACTTGGGGATCTCGATTTCACTTGATGTTATTAACATTTTTAGTTGTGTGTAGACTTAGATAATCTTTATTTATGAATTGGTTATTACAATTCCATGTGTTTAAATCATTTGTTCTATAGGATTATTCTCTTTGATATCTCAGTTTTCACTTTACTAATGTGATGATGAGATTGCATGTTTTAGTGTTTTAATCTATGACTTGTTAGATTCTATGGGCAGACCACCCATTTTAGTGTAGTGGAATGACTCATATATGGTTATTTATAGCCACCAAGTCTGACTCATTATCAATGTAGACTTTGTTAGTTGATTAGTGTGTTGGTATGTTTGGTCTGAAGATGAGAGAATGGATGATGTTTATAGTACCCAGATAGTTGGTTTTGGGGCTTTTAGCATGTCATTTATCACGATGTTATTGTAGCTTCATTGTTCACCAAATTCATAATTTATTCAGATATTTTGACAATGATGTGTTGGCGACATAGAATTGATTCCCAATTGGTGGTTTTTTGGCAATTGTATTTGTCTTCTTGTCTTGGAGATCTTGAATTCACTTGATGTAATTAATTTTTTTTAGTTGTGTGTGTATACTTTAATGACCTTTATTTGTAAACTAGTTATTGTTAGAGTAATAAAGTGTTTACTTATTAATTAAATCATATTGATTTAATTATTAAGTCACTTATTATCTCTTTCTACTTAAGATAAACTTTAGGCATATAACAATTAATTTCTTTATTAATTATTGTTGTGCAACCTAGGTTTTACCTTTTTAGGTTTCTGGATCTCCTTTTATAAGGATTGATCTCCTTTGTATTCATAACAAATTATTCATTATTGAATTGCAACTTTTGTTTTTGCACATCAAGAATGATTTATCCTCTCTCGTGGATCAATGCATTGAAGCCTCCATAGCTTCTTGCTTATTCTCTATCTTTATGTGACAGATGTTTAAATGCAGGTGTTCTTGTGAGCTGTGGGTTGTTTATTCATCAACTCCAATATGGTGTCAGAGCTTCAGATTGTTTTCCCTTGTCCTCTTCCTGAGAGATTCGGTCATGTTCGTCAAATTTGTAATTTTAGAGGGTTTTTTGTTGAATCTAGGGGTACCTCTCTTTCTTGTCATCTTGGCTTCAAACAGACACCACGGTTGTGTTCAGAGCATCCAAGAACCCCTAGATCCATATAAAATTTGTCCAATTTGGATGAAATTGGAATTTGTGGCAAAAAAAATTTGCAACCAGTCCTTGCACGGATCTCAAGGCAATCACTAGTTTTTTCATGCACTTTGGGCCCAAACGGACCTTGCCATTAAGCTTGCAACACCCAAAAACCCCTATTTCCATACAAGGCACATCAAATTTGGACGTCATTTCATTTTGAGGCAAAAAAATTTTGCATGTTAGGTTGTACGACTTGACATGCAAATCGAGAAAAAATTTGTACTGTCGGCCTGGCACGCAAATAGAGGCAAAAATTTTACTGCCTTGGCATGCAAATTGAGACAAATAATTTACTGCCCTAGCATACAAATCAAGGCAAATAATTTACTATCCTGACATGCAAATTGAGGCAAAAATCCATACATTCTGGTACACATCCCGAGGTGCACATGTGATTTTGAGAAAACAATTATTATTTGTTTGGGCAGCGACAACCATTTGGCTATCAAATTTAATCTTAGGCGGATGCAGTCTCAGCCCCTAGTCATATGGTGACTAGGGGCCCAGTTTTTTTAGCCCCAGGGGCATTTTATGCTGTGATGACCATTTGGTTGTCAATTTTAGCCCATTGAAGTGCTAACATTAGCACATGTCAGCACATCTGGACACCATTTTTTGATCCCATCACCATACATGTGGTTGTTTGCTCATAACTTGAGCATACGGTGTCGAAATCGGGCAACCGAGATATCGTCGGAAAGCTAGTTCTGAGCTCTATCTAGAGCAAGAGGTTTGAATTTTTTATTTTTCTTTTTTGATGGTGTATTTTATTGTCAAAGCTAGATATTCAACTTTGCACTCTAGGAGCTCTATCTTGCGCATCCAGACTCCATTTTGGGCAAATGATATATCGTTAGAAAGCTTGTTCTGAGAGATTTCTAGTGCTATAAGTATTTTTTCCAGATTCTTCTCCAGGTGATTTTTTTTTCAAATTTTTGCATTTTTTCAATCTGGTGGATATCTTAGATGTTTCAGGTCTTGGGATCTATTCCCTTTGAGGGATGGCTCATCTTAGGTTATTCTTTTTTTTTTCAGCAACCTTTGCTCTTCTTTGAGTAGTGTATACTTTAGTTTTGTAGCATTCTTTTATGCACATGCACTGAGATAAAGTGTCATTTTATTGCATGTATGGGATCTTGCACATGTTTGTACTCTTTGTACTCACACTCCATTATAAAGTGGAAGGGGGGTTTGATGTTTGTGTTTGTTTGCCATCTACTTTTTTCATGTGAGTGTTCCTCCAATGACATTAGCCTCGAGTATCTCTATTTGTGTTTGTACTCTCTTTGCACATTCGATGTTTCAGATTCTTCTTCATCATGCAATTCATATTGGATGATCTTTTCAGTGTACCTATCATTACTCCCTTGTTAGCATTATGGGGGGATTTCTACTATTGGTTCTACTACTTCCTTGGTTTGATAGTGTGAGCTATGTATTCATTATTTGATTCTATGTACTAGGTGGATGCAGTGGCTGGGTACCTATGCATTCTGTTGAGATGGATCATTTACCATATGGACACTCTTTCTTTCCTATTTTTAGATGCACTCTTCCAGCTTTGATTGATCATCTCTTCATACTTTTGGTGTTTTTATGCCATCTATATTTTCGAGTTCAAGTGTTTACCTTTGTTTGCCTCCTGAGTTGAGTATTGTCATTTGAGGGCACTCGTGCAAATTACAATATTCTGTATCTTTGACTTTAGTTGTTTGCCTTTGTTTTCCTCCTAATTCGAGTAGTGGCATTTGAGGGCACTCATGCAGATTACAATCTTCTCTACCTAGTCATATTTTAGTGGAGGATATTCAGATCATCAGTTACTTCTTGATAGAGTTTGTAGCTTCTTGCTTTAGTGATGTTGTACATGTTCATCCTTGTTCATATTTAATGGAACATTCCTAGTTTTGGAGGCTTCTTCAGTCCTTCAGATTAGTCTTCGTCTCTTTTTGGAGTAGAGTTTTTCCCCTATGGTTTTCTCTATTTCTCCACTTTTTAGAGACTCTCTTTTGTACTTGGGTACCTGATCAGGCCTTTTGTTGCCGGGACCCATTTGCTTTTAGTAGTTCTTTCTAGGTCTTTAGCTTCTCCAAAAGTTCATCTTAAGGGAGGGTGTTAGAGTAATAAAGCGTTTAGTGACTAATTAAATCATGTTTGATTTAATTATTAAGTCACTTATTATCTCTTTCTACTTAAGTTAAACTTTAGGCATATAATAATTAATTGCTTTATTAATTATTATTGTGCAACCTAGGTTTTACATTTTTAGGTTTTCAGATCTCCTTTTATAAGGATTGATCTCCTTTGTATTCATAACAAACATTCATTTTATTGAATTGCAACTATTTTTTTTGCACATCAAGAAAGTCTCCTCTTTCATGGATCCATACGTTCAGGCCTCTCTAGCTTCTTTCTTCTCTCTCTTTTTGTGACAGGTGTTTGCATGCAGGTGTTCTTGGGAGCTGTGGGTTGTTTACTCATCAACTCCAATAGTTATCACAATGCTACATGTGACTCAGTATCATAGTTTGGTGGGAGGTGTTGGAAATGATATGGATTCACCATTTGATGGTAGATGATATTGTTCAATGTTACAGATGTTTGGATGATTACTTAGCTCTTGTTACTGCAAAAGAGTCTTTCATATTTTCTAGTTCATGAGTAGGAGAAGGTTATCTTCATGTTTTTTGTAAATGTTGATATCTTGGAGGAATCATGGAGTCTTTGGTTGACGTGGTTTGTGCTTCTTCATTTTGCATGCTATCATGGTTGCTATTATTACATAGTTTAATCTTGATATGTGCTTAGATTTTTGGCATTTTATGGATATTTCATATTTTCATATGGAGCATGTGATCTCCTAGGATGATATCGTAAGATCATGTGGTCATGTTTATGTTTCTAATTCTATGGTTGGATATGTAAAATTGATCCTCATTGGTTCTATTTGTATTGAGTGCATGACCATTTTCTTAATACCATGTGATGGTGCTATGTTGCACTTGGAGTTTTACACATATTGATTGGTTATAGGTGCTCATACATACATGGAGAATTAGGTGAGGCTGATCTAATTTTTTTTATTAAAGACTTATTTTGAGATGGTTTATGTTCTTAGTAGGAAGAGAAAGGAGCTTTCACCTTGTATAGGACATGAGAGGAGAGTTTTCTTGGATGAATCATGATGACTTGGATATCTTGACAAGCATCCTAATTTCCCACTCAAGATATACTTGATGGTTTATTACTTGAAAGGCATTGTACATTTTCCTTAGTGAGAGAGAGACCGAATCTTAGGATATTAACTCATACAACCATGTGCAAGGGTACAAAGAATAATGAAAAACAAGGACAAATGCAAAAGGCACACAAAAGTGTTAGTAATAGAAACAAAGGCTCCAAGTCAACTAGTTGAAGATGCCTTAATTATCAAAATGAACATCTTAGTTGCTAATATCATTCACAAAATGCTATTATGAGAGAATATGTGATTGCATGGAAAGAGTAAGAACATTTATAAAATATAAGATAAGATACCATGATCCAACCAAATAGAAAGGTGTATTATGTTATGGACTCATTGAGGAGAAAGAAAGGAAACACATATTCAATGGGCTAGAAAATTGTATTTTGCATGGTGATCCATGTGTTGGAGCCTTAATTTTTTTCAAAATTTTAAGGTCCTTTGTTGAAAGTGAGTGATTATAACCTACAAGAATATCTCTATCAAGTGACCCATTTGGAAGGCCATATCTCAAAATCAGATGATCAACATGACAAGTGACTTGGCGGGAACCTTTATATACCATGAATGAACGTATATACCAAGTTGCATATTGTTGTGATCATTTTCTGATATAGTCAGTTTTATACCCTAGAAATAATTATTACATTACACACTAAGAAATATACATAAATGACCACCTTTGAAAATGCATATATCGCATTACCTAATGTGTTTCCTCTCAAAACTATTATTCTCTACAATTTTCTTAACTATAAAGAACCCCTATGTCCATTTGAAAATACTTAGGACCCCGTTTGGTATTTTTCCCAAGTCAATTCCACTTGCAATTTATCCAGTTCATTGATTACATGGTATGAAGCTTGTCGAAGTGACCTTATGTGGAAATAAATATCTCATGCCCAAATAATATTCATACTAAACCAATTAATCCTTACAATTTCCTATATTGTAAAGAACTTCTATCTAAATTTCCAAAGCCCCATCTACTCATTGATATTTTTGACAAGTCAAAACTGCATGTCATCTATGCAAATTTTCCATTTGCGCAATGACAAAGTTAGACAAAAGCATACTTTGGAAATTTATATTCCTCAGTTGGATATATATCATGTCAAATAGATTTATCCCTATGAACTTCTATATGGAAATATACTCTTGTACCATACTGCGGAGTTATATTAGTCAATTTGATATGTATTCAAAGATAAAAGTAAAGGTAGTTTTACAAAGATTTACTAGTTCAATTATCAAAAGGAAAATTGGAGGCTCTCTTTGACAGTGGTTATCTTGCACTTCATGATGAATTTTTAGAACCATCAATTGCTACATGTTTGTAGCTTGGATGTCTATACTTCCACCAATTCTCATGATCTCATGATATGATTTGATTAATTTTCAAGGGCAATTCTAAATGCATTTTATTCACTTTGGTCACTTTTACATAAGCTCAAAATACATAGGCCAAGGATGCCAAGTCTCATTTTTGGAAACTGAGTGCATTCCAAATCACTCTCCGTACTAATTTGAAAAGACTAAATGGCAAGTTATTCATAAATGAATTTTTGTTTAGTCGGGCCCATATTGGGGCTTGACATACATCATCATTCCCAAAGATAAATTTGAAGTGCATGATAAGGTTAAGAAGAAACATGAAACCATAGTGCAAGTGGTAGGGACAAAAGCAATGGAAAATAAAGAGGATATGGTATGGTATTAAAAGGGGAATTTTGTCCATAAAATTGGAGGTTCAAATTTGAATTCAATAGTGAGAATACAAAGGAATTTTGTCAGAGATTCTTGGGTATGTAAGAACTGAGAGGGAATTTGAATATTTTTGCTTTGCAGAGTCATGAAAAGCCACCAATTGCAGATGATTCTTGCATATTATGCAGGCATCTTGAAGACATACCTGCAATGTGTGAGAACATAGACAATGCACATAACTACTTGAAAGAATGCATAAAAGATGTGTCATCTCATGGAGTACAATGATTACAAAGATTGGAGATAGTGAAATGGTTCTTATGCATTTTTAACATGGAGTCATTCCTAGTAAATGTTTGGAGGTTCAAAGAAATGTAACTTCAAATACCTATATGCGAGCACATTATGATATTGCTAGGACCTAAAATTTCAGTAGGGAATTGAAATATCTCATACCAATGCAAGGTCTCTCCATGGGGGAAGGCATGTATCATATTGGTCAAAACATATTTATCAGAGGGAAGTGTTGGAGCTCTAAATTTATGGCAAAATTTGGAGTTCCATATAGTGATAAAGCCCTAAAAATGGCATCCTAAACTCCATGCCCAATAATTGATGAGATGATAGATCACATGGCATGGGATAAAACATTATATTATTTTTAATTCAAATATGAAGGATTAAGGAAAGAATCTTTATGACAGGAACAATCAAAATTTTGTAAGTGAAAGTTCCAGAGATGCTAGAATTTTGATGTGCTGCAAAAATAGTATCAACAAAGGATGATAATGATTGACAATTGAAAATATAAAAATGACTCAGTTCAAGAAATCAAATTTCCAAGCTTTGATTAAAATCTTAGCTTTTCACAAGGTGTTTTGGGTTTCTGACCAAACCCAAATCCTAAAGATAGGTAGTTATTATTTAATTAGTTGATTAGTTTTTTCAAAAAAGTTTTTAATAGGGTGGTGTCTTTCCACCATAAATGGGGTGTGAAAACTATTCAACCACATATATATGTGCAGTGTAAAATGTAAAGAGGGGGAAGCATTCATATTTTAATCAATATCAATCAACAATGTAAATATTTTAATTTCTACCGCACTTTATACAAGTGATTTATTATAGAATACTTTTTGAAGCATTAATATAAATCAGTACTTTCTCTAATTTGGAGTTGTGGATTTGATCATTTCCTATTGATCAGTTCTTTGTGATTTTATCTCTAGAAGATAAAGCTTCTTTAAAACTTTATGTTTATAAATTATTCCGGTTATTCTGCAATTTGATCATTAGGATTATTAGGCACTAGTAATTCTATCTTATTGGTCTCATTAAGCTTGGTTTAAATTCAATAAGACTGATTGTGGTGTAATAGAATAATCAAAGACATTGAAGAGGAGTAGTTGATAGGAGCATCCTAGCGGTGTTATATGTCTCACTTAATCGTACGTAGGATTAAAGAAGGAACTGTCTCTATTTCCCAATAGAAGAAAGACACTAGTCTATCATCCTTAATTGAAGTCTTTGTCTAAAAGATTACAAGAAGGAATCAGTAATATATATTTAAAATAAACAAGATATAACTACTTAAAATAATTCAACATATTGTCAATATAGTAATCAAAAGATAATTTTAGTGATTTATAAATTGTAAAGGATACAATTTGATCTCCCTCAATACCCAATTGCCATCTTGAGAGATCACCCTAATTCAAAGTACAACTATAGATCTTCTATAAAAATCCTTAAGCTTGGAGTTTGGGTTAAGGAATAGGTACACCCACCTTGGTCCTATAGATCCTAAAGTGCAAGGGAAGAGGATCATAATCAATAATTCCCATTCATTGGCCAAGTTAGTTGGAAAGTCCAAGCATTGAGTTAGACAATCTCATAGGATTTCCAATCTATTGATTTACAAACCGGTATGAAAAGTATCTCTTAAATGAAAATTGATCGAGGAGATATATTCTATTGCTAAAGGATCAAAATATTCCCCCAAATGGCCATGTCTTCCTAATGTGAGGATATGAAAAGCCTAAATTTGTTATATGAGGGCTCATTAATGATCGTATGACAAAGTGCCTAAATGGAGGTGTCATTTTAGGGTTATAATGATCACAAGATTTGTAAAGAGGGGATTTCTTACCAAATGATACAATCACATATGCCTTTAAAAACATGTATTGGATAAATAAATAAGAGAAGGGATTTGTCAAAGAAACATTAGAAATTTTCAACCGACTGTAACCAGAAATTGTAAAAGCCAAGGCTAAAAATATGAACATTGATATGGAAGCCCAAAACACATACAAATTATTGATTAATAAACCTTAGAAAAGTATCTCATGGGATATGATATTAGCAAGATGTGCCTGCAAAATATGGGCAAATAGAATGCAAAGGTTTCAACATTTTCAAGAAATGGATTTGATGAAAGATATTCAAAAGACTTTTGTTTAAGTGTAACAAGGAGTATAAAGCCAAATTCTACAACTCTTTCTATCATCTGTGTTTCCCTTACCACTTTGGATGTAATCTATTTGACATAATTCCATAAGAAAATTAAGAAGCACAGAATGCACATCAACTCTTTGATAGAATGATGTCTATTGTATATGGAATGATTAAAATGTGTGCAAAATATAGACATATCTCTACACAATACATATGGTTTAATTAGTTGCAAGATTCACCTAATGCAAATATATTGCCTAATAATGCCTTAAAGAGTATTATCCCATGGAAGGAACTAATTATAGAGTATGTTCAAAATAACTTGTTAAATATTTTAGAAACTATCGAGTAAATACATTTGGCAGGTGGCAAGCCAAAATCCACAACTTTTTCTAATAGCTTTTTGTGGCAAATGAGGAACCTTGGTAGCACATACAAAGTTTTTGATCAAATGCTAGTTATATTTTAGACAATAATTTGTACAAGGTGTGTGAATCCATAAAAATATTAATGGAAAGTGTTTTTGATCAACTACTATAGTTAGGCATATAGGCAAGATCGATAAAGGCATATTATGTAAGATGTAATTGATGGATCAAATGATAAATAGAAAAAATTGAAGAAATTAGAGTTGTAGAGTTAATTTTTCCAGTAGGTGTGTGACTTAGATATAATATATTCTCAAAAGGTGTTACTCATAAGAGAAGATGTAAAAAAATAATAGATTGAATTTGTATTGTTGGTCCTAATATTTTGTGTCATGATAAAAAAAAATTCTTTGAAACTAATGTTAATTTTAAGTTAGATGCCAAAAATGTGATTTCTAAATATCAAGTATGTAACATCAAGAAAGCTAGGGAAAAATTAGAGAAAGAAGAAATATGTAAGAAACTCCTACCATGGATATATCAAATTATCTTTCGCAGCTAGGAAAATCAACTTTAAATAATGGCCCAAATCAAATGTTATACTTTGCCTCATGAGGAAACCAATTCTGATATTGATCTTGGGGAACATCATAAAAAAATTGTAATCAGTATTAATCAAGACTTCGTGTGAAATCAAGATCTGATTCATCTATTATAGATAAAATATATAGAGAAGTATTTTTATAGCAAAGTTATGTCTATAAAGTTGAGACATTTGATAACTCTTCTTTCAGATTATACTCATGAAGAAGGTGAAATATAGATCTTATTAGATACAAAAGTTAATACTATGGGAAATTGTAAATGTCTTATGTTTCAGGCCATGATGTATCTTCATGTACTAATAGTTTTGAGTATGGGCAACACAAAGTGGAATAACTCAGACAAGTGGCTCAATTGAGAGGGTTATTCATCAAGGTGAAAATTTTGTTTCTCATGCTTTGTGGTTAGAGACAAAGATTTATCAAGGTAGGAAAAATTATTTCTCTAACAAGAATGATAATTTTAGTAAAAGAAAAATGAGTTTCCAAATATTTAATTGTAAATTTATTATTATTATAATTAGTTTTTAATTTTCTAGGATAGTTGATTAGTCTGGGTGTCAACTAATTGGTTTTCATATGAACAACCACACTATTTCATAGTCAAAAGTTATAACCAATCTAAAGAGTTCTCTTTTGTTTATAAAATGGAAAAAGGGGTAGAATTAGATTTTAGGAATGAGTTTCAAATTTTTAGAAAGAAAGATGTAAAACATCATGAATAGAAGATAATCAATACTTTTTCTCTGTAATTTTTGGTGTGGATGCTTTGATTTTGAAGTTTAGTTCTTTATAGTTTTCAGTTCAAAGAATTGGATGTTGTTTTAAAATATTTTATGAGAGATTTCTTATGTTAGACTTATTTAAACATCAAGGATGTCATTTAATCATTTGGAGGTTTAAAATATTTATAAAATCTTGTATGATTGGTCTCCTTAAGAGGATTTGAATTTAAGAAGATAATTTTTTGGTGGCGTAAGTGATTTATCTTATATTAAGATTTAAATAGTTGATAGAACTTTACAATGTAGAGGTTATAAAATCATCCTATAAGGTTATACGTGAAGATATTCATGGAAGGTGACTTTGTACCCAAGGAAGGAGAAGGCAATGGTATTCAATAAAAAAATACATTTATTAGAATACAAGAAAATAGGAATCATAAAAGTGGGAGAGTCAAAGATAGGGACACTAGTAGGAGAAAAAGAGTAGGAACCTAGTAGGAAAGAAGAATCAAGTAGTTAATCATTTTTGTCCTATAAATCTATACCAGTTTGAGATAGAGTAGAGATAAGAGATAAGAAATTTGAAGAATTAATCTACTTAAATTAGGAATAGGTACACCCACCTAGGCAAAATAGGGCCTAAAGTGTAGGGAGTCTAACCTCACTTGGTTAATCTTGTTCATTGACCAAATCAATTATAGAGTTCAATCATAGAAGTTGGCATGATCTTAGAGATTTACAATCTGTTGATTTGGGAACCAAAAAATTGGCAACTCTTTTGGGGAGATAAGTAGGACATATTTGGGAAAGAGTCAAGAGTTTTTGAATTTGAAAGTTGTTTCAAATTTCAAGATTTTAGACTTGAAGATAATTTGTTGTAGAAATAAGAAATAAAAAAGGTGACTCCACTGGTGGAAGAAACTTATAAGGAAAGAATGCATTCCTCTTGAAAAGAGGTGGCAACTCTGTCAAATAAGAACCTAATGAACAAAACAAGAAGTTGCATCAATTGTAGTTATCCAAGATGTATCACTATACATATCCTCATCTAGTAATGCATGACACACAACATAAATAAAAGACTATCCACAGAGAAAAATATATGAGCCACTAAACTTTAGTGACATTCTAGATTATCCCAACCATGTTCCTCATGATGTAGAGAATATGTACCAAATTTCCATGGAGGGGAGTATAAATTAGCATCTAGGCATGTGCAAATAGTTTTGGAGTTCATTACTAATTTTCAAGTTTATGAAGAGGACTTGTCTATGAAGATATTTGTGAGGTATTTAAGAGATAATGCCAAGGAGTGGTTTGACATATTTCCATCATGATATATTTCATCATGGGAACATTTTAAAATGCTTTTCCTAAATTAGTTTCATAAATAAAACAATGAGCATCTACATACACAAGAAAAAAATTGAATTACATCATGAAATTGGAATTTTGGACATCTCCCTTGGATGCATTATTCAATATGAGAAGCTATGAAGGTGAATTTGTACTTGATTTGTTTACAAGAATGTTGGATGTGTCTATATACAAATACCTTCTAATATCATGCCTCATGAATCTGTAGGTGTTGATCTATTTATGAAAATGTATGAGCCTAATAATGTCTATTGGCACGACTCTTTGAATCTAGTTACTCTTGTTCAAGTAATGGAGGTGATTATTACACAAGAAAATGCAAAAAATAGTGATATCATTGATGGAAGTGAAGGGAATAATCATATGGTGTGGCCCATAGAGGAGACATGGGCAGCTAATATTTATTATCATAGTGTTTCAGATTTAAGTAAAGATGAATGTTTGGAAGAACAACCTATCCCCTTGAAAGGAGGATACAATGATGAGGATATTGTTAATCATATAATGCATGAAGAATTTCCCCATGAGGAATGTATTGAAGATAATAGAAACATGTGTTGCGATCAACATGTAGAAGTATGTGAATCTGAAAATGATTTTCAAATATTCTCAAATCCATTATATGATGAAATAATAGAATAAAAATAGACGATATCTTGTCAATATATGCTTGGAGATGGTTTTCATATGCTCTCAAATCCATTGTATGTTGACGAATGAGTGAATTTAGATGAAAGGGATGCTTCATTGGTTTGCAATGCAAATAGTCATAATGATCAAGTTAATACATCTCATCCATCATGTTTTTTTTTACTTTAATTTTTGTTGTGATGGTGATGAAAAAGAAGAGTACACAAATGATAAAGTGAACAAGGAAGCATGCTCACTAATTAATAAAAAAATATCAAACCCAATGACTATCGAATACCACATGCACATGCATGATGATAGTTTTAACTTTTCAGCACAAATTTGTTTGGACGATGATGGAAATTTTTATGATCATAAAAATACATTGTATAATAATTATAAAGGTGTTTGTATTAATGAAGATGTGGATTCCTATTTTGACAAAGAAGTGACAACACAAGATTGTGAATACAATATTATTCGTTGTCAAGAAGCTATAATTGAGGGCATGTGTGTGGGCTCATTTTTAAGTTTGGATAAGTTTCTCACTGAGAATCCTTGTGCAAATGTGGATGTAGATATGTACCTTAAATTAGATCCTAAGTTTAAATAAAAGATGTGTATCACCTTTCCAAGGGATATTGATGGTTTAGACATGCTAAATATGCAAATCATTGATGTCAACAATGGATTCTCATAATTGTATAGGCAAAATGCATGTGATTGTAAAGATGATTTTGGAAATCAAATGCAATATGATCTATTCTTCTTTTCAGTTTAGTGAAAGAGCCATTGTATGGTGAATGAAAATGAGTGCAATGAATGGATTGATAATTATGGGAAGTTTTTTTAGAAGCATAATAATAAAGAATGCATTGGTAAATTGGTGAAAGATGTTAGCATATTCCTTCAGGCATATTCCTTGATGTTCTTAGTAGGAAGAGAAATGAGATTTCACCTTGTGTTGGACTTGAGAAGAGTGTTTTCTTGGATGAATCATGATGACTTGGATATCTCGATGAGAATCCTCATTTCCCACTCTAGATATACTCAATGGTTTATTACTTGAAAAGTTTTGTACATTTTCTAGAGAGAGAGAGAGAGACCAAATATTAGGATATTAACTCATCAAACCATATGCAAGGGTACAAAGAGAAATTTTAAAAAAAGACAAATAAAAAAGACACACATAAGTGTTATTAATAGAAACAAAGGCTCCAAGTTAACTAGTTGAATTGGCCTTAATGATCAAAATGAATGTCTCAACTGCTAATATCATTCTCAAAATTCTATTATGAGAGAACATGTGGTCACATGGAAAGACCAAGAACATAGATAAAAGATAAGATAAGACACCATGATTCAACCAACTAGAAAGGTTTATTATGTTATGGGCTCATTGAGGAGAAAGAAAGTAAACAAGGATTCAATGGGCTATAAAACTGCATTATGCATGGTGATCCATGTGTTGGAACCTTAAATATTAGCAAAATTTTAAGGTCCTTTGTTGAAAGTGAGTGATTATAATCTACAAGAATATCTCTATCAAGTGACCCATTTGGAAGACCATATCTCAAAATCATATGATCATCATGACAAGTTACTTGGTGGGAACCTTAATATACCATGAATGAACATATATACCAAGTTTCATATTGTTGTGATCATTTTCTGATATAGTCAGTTTTATACCCTAGAAATAATCATTACATTACACACTAAGAAACATACATAAATGGCCACCTTTGAAAATTCATATCTCAATACCCAATGTGTTTCCTCTCAAACCTGTTGTTCTCCATAATTTTTTTAACTATAAAGAACCCCTATGTCTATTTGCAAAGCCTTAGGACCCCATTTGGTATTTTTCCCAAGTCAATTCCATTTGCAATTTATCCAGTTCATTGATTACATAGTATGAAGCTTGTCAAAGTGACCTTCTATGGAAATAAATGTCTCATGCCCAAATAATCTTCACACTAAACCAATTGATCCTTACTGTTAAGAAATCTTGTGTAAATTTCCAAAGCCCCAGCTACTCATTTGATATTTTTGACAGGTCAAGATCATGTTTTATTTATGCAGATTTGCCATTTGCACAATGACAAATACAAAAGCATACTTTGGAAATTTATATTCCTCAGTTAAATAAATATCACATCAAATGGATTTTTCCTTATGATTTTCTATATGGAAATATACTCTTGTACCAGACTATGGAGTTTTATCAGTCAGTTTGATATGTATTCAAAGCTAAAAGAAAAGGCAATTTTACAAATATTTACTAGTTAAATTATCAGAAGGCAAATTGGAGGCTCTCTTTGATAGTAGATATCTTGCACTCTGTGATGAATTTCTTAGAACTGTCAATAGCTACACATTTGTGGATCAAATGTCTACACTCCCACTAATTCTCTTGATCTCATGATATGGTTTGATTAATTTTGAAGGGCAATTCTAAATACATTTTATTCAGTTTGGTCACTTTTACATAAGCTCAAAATAAGGCCAAGGATGCCAAGTCTCAATTTTGGACTTTGAGTGCATTCCAAATTACTCTTAGTATTTATTTGAAAAGATTAAATGTTCACTTGTTCAGAAATGAGATTTTTTTCAGTCGGGCTCATATTAGGGCCCAACATACATCATGATTCCCAAATCTAAATTCAAAGAGCATGTTAAGGTCAAGAAGAAATAAGACACCATAGTGCAAGTAGCAGGGGCAAAAGGAAAAGAAAATGAAGAGGATATGGTATGGTAAAAGAGGAAGTTTGTCCATAAAACAAGAAGTTCAAAATTGAATTACATAGTGAGAATACAAAGAAATTTTGTCAAGGATGCTCTAGTATGTAATTTTGAGAGAGAATTTGAATGTTCTTGCTTTGTAGAGATGTGAAAAGTCACAAATTGTAGATTATGCCTGCACATTATTCGGGTACCTTGAAGACATGCTTGCAAAGTGTGAGAACATAGACAACACACATAATTATTCGATAGAATGCATAAAAGATATGTCATCTCATAGAGTACGACAATTGTAAATATTGGAGATAGTGAAAGGCTTCTTATGCATTTTGAACATGGAGTCATTCCTAGTAAATTTTTGGAAGGTCATAGAAATGTAACTTCAAATGCCTATATGTGAGATGTGGGAGCACAAATAGATAATCTTCGGGAAGATAATGAGGAACTCTCACTAAAACATTCTGACATCACAAATTTTTCTCATGTTTTTTTGGCAACGAATGAGGAATCTTGGAAGCATATACAAAGAGTTTGATCAAATACTTATTATATTTTAGACAAAAAAAATTGCAAGGTGTGTTCATCCATCAAAACATTAAGGGAAAGGTTTTTTGATCGGCTACTATAGTCAGGCATGCTCTGTAGGTCACACACGTAGAAAGTTGAGGTATGTACATTAAAGTGTTTGACAAAATGCTTTCGAAGAGATATCTTCTATAATGGGTATGTATGTAGAACTGTAGATGTTCTTGCTAATAGTTAAATTGAATAACACAATGTGGTCTGAGAGCTTATTAAAGGTATTTGTGAAGAATAAAATCAAGTGAATCAATGCAAGCAAGATGGATGAAGGCATATTGCAAGTAAGATGCAATTGATGGATCGAATGATAAATAGAAAAATTTAAAGAAATTTAGAAAAATTTAAAGAAATTTCTTATCTCCTATCTCTAAAACTGAGGCTAATGTTAAGTTAGATGATAAAAAGTTGGTTTCTAATTATCAAGTATGTAACATAAAGAAAGCTAGAAACATTCTAGAGAAAGAAGAAATATCTTAGCAACTCCTACCATGGATATATCAAATTATCTGTCGCAGCCAGGAAAATCTACTTCAAATATGGCACTAATCAAATGGTATACCTTGCCTCATGAAGAAACCTGTTATGATATTGATCCCAAGGCACATCGTAAAAAATTGTAATCGAGATCAATCAAGACTTCATGGGATTTCAAGCTGCAATTCAGCCATTATAGATAAAATATCTAGAGAAGTATTTTTATAGCAGAATTATGTCTATAAAGTTGAGACATTCGGTAACTCTTCTTTTAGATTTTTCTCATGAAGGAGGAAAAATAGAGATCTTATAAGATACAAAAGTTAATGCTAAGGGACATTGTAAATGTCTTATGTTTCAAGCCATGATGTATCTTCATGCACTAGTAGTTTTGAGTATGGGGAAAAGAAAAATGCAAAGTGGAATGACTCAGTCAAGTGACCCAATTGAGAGGGTTGTTCAACAAGGTGAAAGTTTTATTTATGACGCTCTATCATTAGAGATAAATATTTAGCAAGGCAGGCACAGTTATTTCTCTAAAAGGAATGACCATTTCAGTAAAGGAAAAATAATTTTCTAAATATTTAAATGTAAATCAATTATTATTGTAAGTATTTTAAGTTGTCTAGGATATTTGATTAGTTTGGGTGTTAACTAATTAGTTTTCATATAAACAGTTACACTATTTCATAATCAAAAGTTGTAACCGATCTAAAGAGTTCCCTTGTATTTATAAAAGGGAAATATAGATTGGATGCGAAGGGTGGATTATATTTTAGGCATGAGATTTAGATATTTAGAAAGAAAGACGTAAAAAATCATGAAATAGAAGATAATCAATACTTTTTCTCTGCAATTTTGGTGTGGATGCTTTGCTTTCAAAGTTTAGTTCTTTATAGTTTTCAGTTCAAACAATTGGATGTTGTTTTAGAATATTATGAGAGATTGCTTATGTTAAAGTGATTTAAATATCAAGGATATCATTAAATCATTTGGAGGCTTAATATATTTATAAAATCTTATCTAATTGGTTTCCTTAAGGAGGAGTTAAGTTCAATTAGATAAGATTTTTGTGGTGAAAGTGATTAATGTTATATTACGATTTAAATAGTTGACAAACCTTTACAAGGTAGAGGCTTACAAATTATCCTAGAAGGTTACATGTGAAGATCTCCAAAGAAGGTGACTATGTACCCAAGGAAGGAGAAGGCACTAGTATTCAAGAAGAAAATATATTTATTAGAACAAAAGAAATTAGGAATCATAGAAGTAGGAGAGTCGAAGTAAGGACAATGGTAGGAGAAAATGAGTAGGAAGTTAGCAGTAAAGAAGAATCAAGTAGTTAATCATTTTTGTCCCAGAAATCCATATCATTTGGAGATAAAGTAGAGATAGGAGATAAGAAATTTCAATAATTAATCTGCTTAAAGTAGCAAGAGGTACACCCACCTAGGCATAGTAGGGCCTAAAGTCTAGGGGAGTCTAACTACACTTGGTAAATCTCATTTGTTGGCCAAACCAATTGTAAAGTTCAATCATAGAATTTGGCATAATTAGAGCTTTATAATTTATTGATTTGGGACCAAAACTATGAAAGAACACACATTCTATCGAAACAAAAGTTTCAGTGGGTTATGTGATGCCTAGCAAGAGAGGAGGAAGAATCAAAATAGTCTAGCTAGTTGTGTCGTGATAGTTCCACTCATCCCATAAGAGAGTTTGGTACAAAGAGAGTTAAACAATATAACACGTTGTGTTATGCTAGCCAAGTCATCTTGAAAATATTAGTATTGAGGAAAGTTCAAATGATCTAGAAAGTTGCGTTATGTTTGTCAACCAATCATAAAGATAACCAAGTAAAGCATTGTTTGCAAAGAAATTTTCATGTCGATGTCAAGGAAAGTCAAATGGTCTATCAAGTTGTGTTACACTAGTCAATTCATATTGAAATGTCGATGCCAAGGAAATGTCAAATGGTCTATCAATTTGTGTTATGCTAGCCAACTAATCCAAAAAATTGATGTCAAGGATACTAAGAAAATAAATGTGTGCAAGGAATCCACAAATTGGTGCCAAGGAGAGTCAAATGTTCCAATAAGTTATGTTATGCTAGTAAACAATCAGTGCTATGATAACCAAGCAAAGCATTGTTTATAAGGAAATCTTCAAACCATCACAAAAGGAGAGTCAAATAGTCTAGCAAGGTGTTTTATTATAATTAACTCAACCTACAAATATTAGAAATAAATATAACCAAACAAAGCACAATGTTTATAAGGAAATCCTACAAAATAGGGATAACCAAACAAAGCATGTTGTTTGTAATGAAATGTCTCAACATTTATAAGGAGGCCACATGTATGCCCCCCTTAAGATGACAACATGGATTTATGGTGACATATCGAGGAAAGAAAGAATAAGGATACGCACCTTCAACACCAAAGAGATAATCTTTAGGCAATAGTGTACATAAAATACAAGCCAAAGAGGACATGGTTATATTAAGACAATGAAGACATAGATTTAAATGAATATCTTGCAACAAGTGTAAAGGTTTCCTTTCACTAGAATATTCTACATAGTTTCTGATGAAATCTCATCGAAATTTTGACGATCACATGTTGAACCTTCAATGAAAATATAGTGAACTTGTCATTGTTAGATTTTCATTGGACGCTTTGACGAACATTTTATCATTGCAGCTCGGGAAAAACTTTCATCAAAATATAAACCCCACAACCACCCATGTTTTCTTCAAAATTGTGACGGACGCAATGTTAGAACATCGATGATTATTTTCATCTGTGCTTTGACAAAAATGTTGTATTTGTGATCAAATTTTTCATCGCAGGAACAACATTCTCGTTGGAACCCACAGGAACTCTGAAAACAATATTTGTCAAAATTATGATAGAAATATTTATCTCTAACAAGAATGTTGTACCTACAATGAAATTTTTCATCGTAAATACACCATTTTCAACAGAGAGTGTGGGGGACTTTCATCAAAATTCTAATGACTTGTCACTACTTTAATATATATATATATATATGTGTGTGTGTGTGTGTGTGTGTGTGTGTGTGTGTGTGTGTGTGTATGTATATATATATGTATATTTATATATATGTGTATATATATATGTGTATATATATATATGTTATATATACATATATATATATACATATATATATATATATATACATATATATATGTATATATATATATATGTATGTATATATATATATATATATATATATATATATGTATATATTATATATATATATGTATATATATATATATGTATATATATATATATGTATATATATATTATATATGTTATATTTATATATATGTATATATATGTATATTTATATATATATAGTATATATATATATGTATATATATGTATATATATATATATGTATTATATATGTATATGTATATTATATTATGTATATATATGATATATGTATATATATGTATATATATATATATGTATATATATATATATATATGTATATATGTATATATATAGTATGTATATATATGTATATATATGTATATATATGTATATATATT